>WUWR02000193.1:0-116469 GCA_009982885.2 Hyles vespertilio
TCTTATACTTGTACGCAGGGCCTGGTATGTACTGTAAGGTTAAAGTTGAAGATCGATTACATTCAGCTATCTTTTCTCACAATCTTGTTACTACTTCGTATTTTATTTATCTGTATTTATTGCATGGTTTACTATAAGTATATGCTTGTTTTGATTGGCATGTTTCCTTACACGCATTTAAAATGGTTAATACAAACTTGATATTTGCTTGTTTGGATTTATTATATAAATAAATACACCCAACAGTCTCATACATACTCTGATTCTCATTAAGATCAATAAGTCTTATGTCGTAGGTATCAGGAACTACGAGACTGGTCTCAACCACCCAGACTCGAGACAAATACTCGTACGTCAGAACCATTTGTCTCGGTGCGTGAATCGAACCCGCGGCGTCTCGTTTCACAGCCGGCGTCTAACCAACTCCGCCACGGAGACTGTACACAGTCAGGTCATAAGTATTGTCACACAAGTAAAAACTTTTCTTTTAGAATGCTGGCCACAAAAAAGTTTATTGAATTCGAATTTCGAATTGCTAATTAAAATAAAATGTATACTTTTTAGAATTTTACTCATTTTAAAATATGGAGTGGACGCTTATAAGTTAAAAAGACCGTAGTTGCAGTTATTGCGTTGCATCGTTGCAATTCAAATTTTTGACATAATGAAAAATTTGAATATAACCAAGAGATTCGTTTATCGTACCATCAAACGATACAATGAAGACTCTAGTGTAGATGACAGATCAAGAAGAAGTCGCTCTCGGTCTGTTAGGACTCCAGCAGTGATAAAAGCTGTGAAGGCGCGAATTCAAAGAAATCCTAAACGTAAGCAGAAACTGTTGGCCCTTCAGATGGGGTTAAACAGAACCACGGTGAAAAGGGTGTTAAATGAAGACTTAGGACTTCGGGCATATCGAAGAAAAACAGGACATCGTTTGAATGCTCGTCTAATGGACCTGAGACTGAAGAGATGCCGCGCTTTGTTGAAGCGATACGCGGGAAAAAATATCGGGAAATTCTTTTTTCAGATGAAAAAATTTTTACCGTAGAAGAGAGCTACAACAACAAAATGATAAGGTGTACGCACACAGTAGTGAAGAAGCGAGCAACCGTATTCCGCGTGTCCAACGAGGTTATTTTCCATCCTCGCTCGTGGTATGGTTGGGAGTTTCTTATTGGGGCTTAACAGAGGTACATTTTTGTGAGATAGGTGTAAAAACGAATGCAGTTGTGTATCAAAATACAGTCCTGACGAACCTTGTGGAACCTGTTTCTCATACCATGTTCAATAACAGGCACTGGGTATTACAACAAGATTCGGCGCCAGCTCATAGAGCGAAGAGCACACAAGACTGGCTGGCGGCGCGTGAAATCGACTTCATCCGGCATGAAGACTGGCCCTCCTCCAGTCCAGATTTGAATCCGTTAGATTACAAGATATGGCAACACTTGGAGGAAAAGGCGTGCTCAAAGCCTCATCCAATTTGGAGTCACTGAAGACATCCTTGATTAAGGCAGCCGCCGATATTGACATGGACTTCGTTCGTGCTGCTATAGACTAGGGATGTTGCGGATGCCGATTTTTTCACATCCGCGGATGCGGATGCGGATTTTTAAAGGCTCACATCCGCGGATTCCGATGTTTAAGATCCTCTATAAATATAGTATATGAATGAATATTAAAATTAAACTATTATTTAAGGATTTATCGCTTACTATTATTATTATTTATTTGCAATACTTTTCCTTTCTAAGCAAGTTCTATCCTTTACACTTTAGACTGCCCTTTATTTATCCTATTTTTAAATCCATCCCATGGTTGTCTGTAAGACATTGCCTTTCGGCGATAAGACCGCCAATTGTACTTTTTGTATATGTCATTTCTGTTTGTATTTGTTTTCCTTTTGTGTGCAATAAAGTGTAAATAAATAAATAAAATAATATTATTTGTTGATTTATCTATGTTAATTTTTATATTTTTTAACTTCCCGGCATTTCATTTACTTTACACGATTCATGGTCACGGGGCGGACTGAGTATAAGCTCATCCGCTCAGTGATTGTTACAATTTAACTACTCGTAATTTATAAATTATAAAGATAATTTAAAACGTTAGTCTGTTTTTGCGTTTCGATCTACGCAGAAGAAGCTCACTGTATCTTGATGTCTGGCAGTTGGTCTTTTGGGTTCCGATTTATTTAATGGTAGAATTCGATCCCATGCTTGTGCAAGGTTCTAGCGATCTTTTCTATTGATAATTAAATGCATCACCTTCGTTTTGAGTTAAGATTAAGTATAACGTCGCTTTTTCTAATACAAGGCGGTTAGGAAGAGGGGTTCGTAAATTAAACCCACGCTGCAAATAATTGTTCGCTAGGATCACTAATTAGTGAAGTGGATAAAAATCTTCGTGCTATCGGCAATAATCTCTTAAATTCCTTTAGATGAACACCACTTAAGAGGATTTTCATCCACATAGGCTCTTTTTTAATGCGGTAAGAAAGAAATTCTTTTTTGAGTACAGCTCCAGTGCTACCACTTTCTGGTATTTCTCGACTCTCATCTTCACTAGAAGAATCTAATATCATAGCAACACAAACGCGTCGGATCATGTCATTATTTCTTTCGCTCCCATTGGTCAATGTCATGTGCGAACGGCACGCGCCATTCGCCGGCACCGCCAAATTTCTGTCTTGTCTCATCTTGTATTACATCCGCATCCCGCATAAATATCCGCATCGATTATTGCGGATGCGGATGCGGATGCAGATGTCCAAATCTATGCGGAAGCTCCGCATTTGCGGATGCGGATGCGAATATTCGCAACATCCCTGCTATAGACAACTGGCCGCGAAGATTGAAGGCCTGTATTCAAAATCACGGAGGTCATTTTGAATAAACTTTAGTGTCATAAGAATCTATGTTTTGTTAAGTTCAGTTTGGTATATAAAAGGTTACATAATGAATAAACTTGTTTCAATTATTTTATATGAAACATGTGACAGAATTTATGACCTGACTAGGTATACCATTTTACCTAGCTATCTATGTATATGCACCATATTTTTACCTCTCCAACTTTGTTTCATACAAAATGCATTGAAATATCGAATGTTATTTTTGTTAAAGATAGATAGATTACAGAGACCGTCCCTCATTGGTATCATTAACCCGGCGGACAGTTCATCGCATCACATACACAGATTACTGATTAGTCACCGCACTATCTGTTTTTCCTCGTGTAATTATATTAATTGGATGGTATATTATAGTACAGGCAACGAAGCATTTTTTCCTGCATAATTTGCCAGGAGTTTTTTTGTTTTCATGAAGAGGTGGCATATGACCCCACTAAGTTAAAAACCCAAAATACTTACAAAAATGGCGTCCGCTAGAGCCGCCATTTTGGAAAACGCGTTTGAAGCCATATCTCCGGAACCGTCCACTTTAGGCCCATCATGCTAAGGACCTTTCTTGTAGATAATTAAATTTCCCATCTTTTTTGTTCAATCATTTTTTTTTGTACCATTAACCGTTCGCGATTTACAATGTTATTAATATTCGTTTCATGCCTTTTGGCGATATCTTTGTTAATAATGTTTAAACAAAAATTGTTAATGACTAAACTCTTAAATCAATAAATTCTTAACAACTTTTCACCCATACTTTATTTCTCTAAAATCAATATTTTAGAAGTTATCGCGCGTTGAATGGTGTACTACCGAATCAAGGTCAATGGAAAACGAAGGATGCATAGCGTAATTATGAAATCCAATGATTTCTCCATGATTATCACGTAATTAATTAAATACTGATGGCATAAGGGAACAAAGCAATGAGGAAATAGTAAATTTTGTTAAAAATCCATGTGAAATTTATTGTAAAAAAGGTATAAAATGAAAATTAATAACATTGTAAATCGCGAACGGTTAATGGTACAAAAAAAAATATTGAACAAAAAAGATGGGAAATTTAATTATCTACAAGAAAGGTCCTTAGCATGATGGGCCTAAAGTGGACGGTTCCGGAGATATGGCTTCAAACGCCTTTTCCAAAATGGCGGCTCTAGCGGACGCCATTTTTGTAAGTATTTTGGGTTTTTAACTTAGTGGGGTCATATGCCACCTCTTCATGAAAACAAAAAACTCCTGGCAAATTATGCATTGCGGACAAGAGTAACCCGTTGCTTCGTTGCCTGTACTATACATGAGTTTGGGCCGTGATAACGATTGGAGAGTATCGTGTACCAATAACATATTTTATATCTTATATAAGTTTGTTGGTTTTGCGGTCGATATCGCGATATACTTCACCACTACATATTTGTATTATTCGTATCGAAGACCTTATATTATTCAAAATCAAATGATTATGTAATGAAGCATTCAGCTTTAATTTAGTATGAAACTCACGATAGACAAATAAAAGTAGGTAAAATCGTAAAGTTATGATGATGTAATTTAAGTGAAAAAGCCTTAAAACATGAATACAAGTTTTTCCAAGTTCAAATACCCACGACACAAGACTCGATCTTAATGTTGTGTCAGGACTATGTATGTGACAATTGGGTGAAGATATTTGTAACAACTTTTTTTTTTTTTATTGCAGTGAATGGCGAGACGAGCAAGCCGTTCGCCTGATGTTAAGCAATACGACCCGCTCATAAACAGTAGCAACATTCCACTGCGCTCGCCATCCTGAGACATAAGATGTTAAGTCTCAATATGTCCAGTAGTTGCTCTGGCTACAATGTCCTTCAATCCGAAACACACAGTGCATTTAAGCAGTGTTGTTTCACGGAAGAAATAGACATTGCGGTGGTACCTACCCAGATAGCCTCTCACATATGAGAGACCTACCACCAGTAAAACTTTGCAAAAATTTAGATAATATGGTACTTACGGCTTCCCAGCGTGTGATGGTAGTCTCAGTGAGATGGATCTTGAACTCGATCTTCACTGGGCGCCGCTCTTTGAACTCCAAGATCTTGCTAATAGTCTGCACCGAAAAAATATAATACATAAAGTGGTGATATGTAGCAAGCTTATTCCACAGTAAGAATTTGAGTGTTTAAATTTGTTATAAACGGTACAATGGACTTGTCCATTTGTGAACCTTTACAGTTAACTGAAACATTCTGACAGCCTTTTAGAAAGATGACATGATAATTATTTTCTTTCAACGATAATCTCTATTTTTCTGATTAATAATATACCAAGCGATCTATAAATGCTAAAACGTTATATTGTAAAAAATATTAATAACAGACACTATTCTTATGATGATATTACTGCGTTGTCACTTCTTTGTGTGATTATAATCACAACATATTATGTTACACAAAAACTATACCATGATATTTCCCTGTTCTTGGCTCACGCCTGTATCTTAGTGGCGTTTTGGAAGCGTTCCGAGTCCAGACTCTCGGAGCTGCTCGACAGCGGACGTGGCGCTCGACCATAGCATAGGCGCTCAACAAGTTATCTGCAAACCAATACATCAAGTTACAGCTGGATTCTGCTTCATATACTATATTCCTCACATGATATACGACGCAAAGATCTGTAAATAAAATGTTTGGTAGTTCGAGCTGGCATTTTAAAGCTAGAATTTATTATGAGAATAAATTCTTGATTCAAAAATTTATGAGGCCTATGCTCAGCAGTGGACTTTCTTCGGCTGATTATGAGAATAATCGATGCTTCGATTCTTCTCATAGTCGTCAATTGGCTAGACAATAAAACTTTAAACAATAGCATAAATCCAAGATTTTACATATCAATCTCCTTAAAATAAACTCAAACTTTTACTTTTCGAACTCCAATCCTTAAACTCTAAAATATATCACAACAATTAATAATAATTTAAACTATCATATCAATACATCGACATACGGTTGTTGTCGTCGTGGGTGGGGGTTGATGGGGGTAGCGGGGCTCGAAGCCCCGCCATTCACCCCTCCGGGGGCGGTGCTGAGCCGACAGGCCGGAACATCAGGACCACCACAGAGGCCCGGCGCCCAGGCACAGCGAAAAACACTCGGCGTCCAGACGCCGACAGAGCCGAGCGCTTGCCCCCGGCGCTGGTCTGAGACCCCCCGTCGCCGCTGAAACAACACATACAACATATAACATATAGTTATAACATATAACGGATAGTTATAACATATAGCATATAGTTATAACATATAGTTTCACTGTAAAATCGACAGTCCCTTACAGTTACTTGTGGTAGGTCTATTATATGTGAGAAGTCACCTGGTGGGTACCACCGCAATGTCTATTTCTCCCGTCAAACAGCAGTTTAATGCACTGTGTGTTTCGGATTGAAGGACATTGTAGCCAGAGAAACTACTCGGACATACTGAGACTTAACATCATTATGTCTCAGAATGGCGAGCGCAGTGGAATGCCAAGCATTGCTTTGTAATTCAGAGGAGTTTGGTTTTGCTATTGGTCACGAGCGGTCGCATCGCTTACCATCAGGCGAACGGCATGCTCGTCTCGCATTCACTGCAATAAAAAAAAAAGAAAAAAAAAAAAATAAATTGTCGAAACTGTAAATTCGATACTTTACACCAGTAACATTTAAAGTGGCAATTTTTTATTATGTTAATTTTAAGCATAAATTTTATATAATTACATACCGGGTATCTCAAGACTGCTACCGAAAAACGAAGCCGGGTGGTAGTTTTAGTAACTACAAACACAATGCAACTAAAAATTTCGCAAAGAAACGCGACAACCTATTTTTATGATTTTTTAAATCTCGTCATTTTTGGGTGGTAAATCCATAGTTTTTGCTAAAATAATAATTTAAACTCTTTTATACCTTAGATTATTTATAAATAAAAGGGTTATACACTATTATTTAGGAAAAAATGTATTTACCACCCAAATATGGTCAAAGGAAAAAATAACCAAAAAAAAAAATTGTCGCTTTTTTTTTGCAACTTTTTCTGTTGCATTGTGTCTGAAGTCGCTTAAACTACCACCCGGCTTCGTTTCGGTAGCAGTCTTGAGATACCCTGTATAATTAAAATTAATTTATTGATAATTGAAGGAATAAAATTAATATTCTTGTGGAGTTCTATTCTTTGCTTTAGTGTTTTGAGATTTTGACCTAAATAATACCCGAGACGCTCCTTGTTTTTTAAACATGCAACCCTAGCACAAAATGCTGATAATATTTTGAAGATCTATAGCAAAATTTACAACAATAACAAAGCAATAAAAAGATATTATATAAATTACATGTCAATCTATGTATAAATTGTCAGTAGATAACTGTGTAGCGTTTATTTCCACTATGTTACATAACTGCTAGATACATGCCACGTTGCATATCGAGAGATGTATATCTAAACGCAGAACCGAGTGAAAGTGGCCGCAACTAGCGCAAGGACGCGATCTAAACTCGCCTTCCAATGGATCATTCCAGAAATTCTATAAAACAATTGACTCCATTAGTTCTACAGTAAACAGATTCCTGTGAAATGCTAACTGGTATATTGAATTTCCATTTGAGAGAATGTGAACCAGTGGATACGTTAATTAATTTCATTACGTTCTAAGTTACTACGGATTGTCGCACTTATGTTCAAGTGAACTCATATTCTTAGTAATACACATAGTTCGATGTGGTTTCATATTGTCTTATACTCTGGTGGAAAAAGTGTCAGTTATGGGTCTCAAAAAGCATAAAAAAAGGCGTCTATTTTGTTGACTGACACTAGATGACCTGAAAGTTGGTGAATACAGCATTTTCCATCAAATACTTTGTGGATTCTAAATCGCGCAACTATAAAATAACTAATAAACTGACCTAAAATAAATACCTAAGTTTTTATATTTAGTATTCTAACTAAATATAAAAACTTAGGTATTTATTTTATTTAAAATCATCGATCTACTACTCCAAATTTGTACTTCGGTAGTTTTTATTTTGAATACGTCGTGACATTTCCATCATATTTCATCCTTTATTGCGTGTTATGATGTTTTATGACCTTTATATGTATGTAACGTGATAATGCAAGGTTTACAGCCACGGCATGAGCTAAAGTCGACAGTCGTGAGGCTTTATCGTTTAAGTGTTACCTTTCACGCCACACTAATTGTGCGATGGCAAACAGACTACGTAATGTTCCAGGAAGAACATCGAAGGCTTGCAAATTGAACAACTATGGTACTTTTTGTATGGAATGGTTGGTAAGCGAGGCATCCGATGGGAAGCACCATCGCCTATGAAAGCCAAAGATGTCCTTGCGGTACAAACATTTAAAGAAAGGGTTTTGTGGTGAACAGACTAATAAACTTGAAGTTAGATCAAACATTTTAATGAAATTTAAGTATGCGATCCACCCTACTACACTGACAGACGCCTAACCGAGTGGACGGGCCTCAGACACAGTACAGAACGTAACAGGTATTTTCTTGCTTTAGTCTTTCTTTTCTCGTTTTAGAGTTTATTTACAGAATATATCCTAAACCTGAGTGAGGTTCATCAATGTGGTAGTTCGGTATAATTCGTTCTATTACACTGGTCAACATGAAAATTGCCTTTTACTTGAAACTGCTATACATCTTTAGTATTCGACCCCCTTAATCTAAATATAGAACTTAAAATTAATAGTTAGCTCTTATTATTAATTTATGCCATATTTAAGATAATACCGGGTAACTTGGTGGATGTCACTTTATATTATGAGATTTCAAATAATTTTGTAAGAGTATCCGCGTTAATTTATTATTATGCTTTCGTTTCATGTGTCTTATAGTATTAGCGTTCATTTGTTTGTTAAAAACGCGAAATTTTAAAAAGTTATTTCTCTATTTCGACAAATTTCTGTTGCAAAAACTACGGTTTGTTGGGTCTGCAAATGGGCTACACCAAGTGCTTCTTGTGTGGTTGGGATAGTCGGGCTAGATCGTTACATTACTTTAAAAAGATTGGACTTGAAGACAAAGTCTGTGCCCTGGAGAAATAACGTTAAATATCCTCCCCTAGTCGATCCTCATAAAAATTTTCTCCCTCCATCGCATATGAAATTGGGATTAATGAAGACCTTGGTTAATCCTCTCAACAAAGGTTGACCAACCTTTGAAGGTTGGTCCACCTTTTTTCGCACCCACTTTGCAAGTAATTAATTACTTGCGAAGTGAATTTCGACATCTATGCGGCGCCAAAATAAAAGGGGGAGTTTTTCGTCGGACCTCAAATATGAGAGATTCTTAAGGACCAAAACTTTGATCCGATTTCACAGGGCATCGAAAAAGAGGCATGGGAATCTTTTAGAGCAGTAGTAGTTCATGATGTTTTGGGCAATAGGAGATTTGAAAATTACCACGAGCTTGTGAACAATCTTCTGCAAAAGTATCAGCAAATGGGTCGCAATATGTCCCCAAAAATTCACTTTCTTCATTCTCACCTCGATTTTTTCCTCCTAATTGCGGTGATATGACTGACGAACATGGTGAACGATTTCACCAAGACTTATTGACAATGGAAAAGAAATACAACGGCCGATAGAATGCGTCAATGCTAGCGGACTACTGCTAGAACTTGGTTTAAGGTTTTCGTAAAGATAATTCCAAAAGGAAAACGAAAAAAAGAGAAATTATTGAATAGTAAAGGTTAAACACTTGGGAAATATTTTAAAATACTCAGTTTCATGTAAAAAGTTTATGAAAAAGTAAAGAAAATGTCTTTTTAAATAAGAATCGATTTATATTCTATGAAATTTTACTCTTACGTCATATATTTCGATACCAGCCATAATTTTAAAATAAGAGCTAACTTTCAAATTTGGTTTATATTTTCGTATTCAGTGACCCCGAATTAGTAAAATAATAAAGCATTTATTTTACAGATAAACAAAAAGTTAAATTTTGTAGACCAGTGTTATTAGAACCTTTAATGTATTTATAATATACTAATGTTTGTATTGGTATAAATGTATGCCTTAACAAAGTAGATACATTAGGAATGAACTCGAAATGCCAAGGTCTTACATACATCTAAACATCGCGTCCAAATATGTTATCTTTTTGCAAAAAACATTACAATTGATCTTTATTATGTGTAATTTCATCATATGCTTTTTAAGGTATTTTTACACTCATAAAGCCAAAGTATAACTATTAGGCCATGAACTAAACATACTATACACACATAATAATCAATACAGAAAGTAAAACCTTAATGTATGCCAATTTGGCGGGTCACAGTTGTACGGATAAACAATTTGTAACAGCTTATGTAAATCTATGTCCACAATAAAAATATTTGTATTGATTTTAAACTGCGTGGTGGCCTGTTGGTAAACGGACTAGACGCGGCTGCCTACATGTTCACGGTGGTCGCGGGTTCAAATCCCAGGGCACACCTCTGACTTTTCGGAGTCATGTGTGTATTGATAATCAATCAGCACGCACTAAAACGGTGAAGGAAACCATCGTGAGGAAACCTGCATACCATAGCGATTTATAAGAATTTCTATGGTATGTAAGTCCGCCAACCCGCACTAGGCCAGCGTGGTGGACTATATGGCCTAACCACTCTCAATCGTATTCTCGATTGTAGAATAGGCCCGTGCCCTGCAGTGGGACGTATATGGGCTGATACAGATATGATTTTATTCATCGAAATAGTCATTAAGTAATCCTATCCGATGGTTTATGCAAATATTTCCATTTAATTGCGCACTGCGGCTGTAATCATTGAAGCACAGTTGATAAGCACGTTCTAGCGATTGCATTACAATGTAATGCATATCACTGCAATGCCGCTTATGTTCTGATTCTAAAACGGAATAACTAGACAGAGCTAAAATTGGAGGCCCCATTAAAGGTATTCGTTTTCTTGTAAAAATGGAGGTTGGTAAATAGTAACCGATAAAGCATGCCTACCCGCAAAATGTGATCTGTAAAATACAGGGTATATCAAGACTGCTACCGAAAACGAAGCCGGGTGGTAGTTTAAGCGACTTCAGACACAATGCAACAGAAAAAGTTGCAGAAAAAAAGCGACAATTTTTTTTTGTTATTTTTTTCCTTTGACCATATTTGGGTGGTAAATACATTTTTTCCTAAAATAATAGTGTATACCCTTTTATTTATAAATAATCTAAGGTAGAAAAATGTTTTAAAATATTATTTTAGCAAAAACTATGGATTTACCACCCAAAAATGACGATATTTAAAAAATCATAAAAAATAACTGTCGCGTTTCTTTGCGAAATTTTTAGTCGCATTGTGTTTGTAGTAGTCAATAAAACTACCACCGGGCTTCGTTTTCGGTAGCAGTCTTGAGATACCCGGTATGATTAAACTATTCAACATATTGAAATAAGACTATTATTTACGGATTTTATCGCGGATTTAGTTTCAAAAAATGTAAAAATTAAACTAAATCCGCGATAAAATCCGTAAATAATAGTCTTATTTCAATGTGTAACATTCGCGTAAATCTAAGAAACCATTATTCAACATATAGCAACTCCTGTCAGACAGGTACAACAGTGCTAAATAACCGAATGACACCAAGATTCGGAACTGAGCTAGTCTGAATTCTGACTTTGAAAATATCAATCCCATAAATTAGCAAAGCCAAATTTATACATCTCAAATGTATAGCGATGACATGTTCTAAGTTAAAGCCAAGAGCAAAGTTATTTTGCGCAATTGAGCCTTAGGAACTATTCTTTAACCCAGAATGAGATCAAATAGGAATAAATCGGATAAAATGGAAAGAATAATTATCTATCGATAGATTAATATACAACTGGAGAAGGGAGATGTACAGCAGCAGTCATCATTTACAAATATTAACATGTGTGCTTCCGTTCGACGTATCACGTACAGTTATCATAATAAGTAAATATTATAAATGTTTAATACTAGTCTCTATGGTAATACTAACATTGTTCTCGTCACGTTTATCGTGGGAACATTACCATTTAACTTCTTTATGAGAACCCTCTCTTATAAACCTGATTTGCAAGAAAGTACTTAGAAAATATCTTTACATTGACGATACCGAGGGGTCTGGTCGTACACAGCGAAAGGGCAGGTGTTCTGGACTCCATAGGCAAACCGGCCCTATGTGTTACATCTTTAATCTTCAATATTGTAAAGAGCTTGTCTTGAACACATGTTATTTTGCAATAATGATAACTTTAAGGGTTACAATCAAATCCTACGGACTATGTATGTATTGTAGGCAAATAGATGTAATATCCTCCAAAGGTTTGCATCACCTAAATTATATTCCAAAGACTAGAGGCATTTCAATTTAGTATTACTACGCGTCAACAATGATTCTACGCCTAATTCTAACCCAAATATTGCACATTCTTCGCAACTATTATGATCTTCAGTGCCAAAATTTAAATGCCAACGACAATTTACACATTTTTTTATCGCTGTTTACATTCGCTGGAGATATGCGTTGCGGAAACGCTCGCAGTTTCCTCTTGACCTAGACATTCAAAAATAGAATTCATACTGAAATCGCAGTATAAATAATTAAAAATAAAAGCGTATGAATAAACAAAAGACTACGCATTAATTTCAATAAAGTATAGATGCGAAAATATAAATGAATTTTATTATTGTAGTAAGATCATTGTTATACTCGATATATTCGACTAAGATAGTGGAGACCACTTATTTGTATCTGTGAAACTTCTGTCGAGATTAATAGATTCCATCATTAGACTATCATAGGTAGCGTGGAAACTTCTTTTGCCTGATGGAGCGGCATATTGCTTAAGTGGCTAATGAGTCAAATAGAGTCAGAAGAAACGGGATATCCAGCCGCGAAGTTCATTCTTTTCAAAGTCTGTCTTTGAAGCAAGATTTCGACGTAAGTAACGTATATTACTAATAAATTGTTTTTTGCTCCAACTGCAAAGTCGATGTTTTTTGGAAGATACTCCAAAATATGGATATTTTTGTATGAATCTAGATTACCAACTCGATGACTTGGTTTAATGTCTTCTTTTGTTTAGTGAATACCGCTCAAATATAATACATAATATCATTACGCTGTGTATTTATGATTTTCTAATAAAATTGACTGATCAAAAATTAGTATGCGTCAATTAAAAATAAAGGAACTTAAAAAGCTAGGAATAAATAAAGAAAATGCTCACCAGTACACCTTGATAACCATTTTTCCGCGGAAACGAAATTTTTGTACGAAGAAAAGAAAACTAGAGCTAAATATAAATAATAATATCACAACGAAACGGAATGTTATGAGCACTACCAATAAATAATTAAAATATAAATAAAAACTTTTGTTAAAAAATGTAAAACCGATTTTTTATTGGCAACTTTCGAAAGAATATTCTTATGCTGTATGCCGTATACAGCATATTATATTTTAACGGGAAGAAAATTAAATTTTCTATTTTTGTTGGAAAGAAAGTTTACGTGCGGTCCAAGTGATACGCAATTGTGTACTGACCGCGCCGGCAAAACTCTCCGAATATAAACAGAGCTTTGCCAAAACGAAAATAGAACGATCTTGTTCGAAATTCAACTGAAAAAAGCCCATTCTGGCAACAAACAAGTTTTATAGACGGTATCGATAAGCGGAATGTAAACAACATATGAAAATGATTTTTAGTGTCATTTTTATTTCTTTCATAACCATTTTAGTTTGTTTACAGGAAAATATTGAAGAAAAACAGCACCAAATGAGTATTATGGCATATTCCCAACGACGATATTGTTAACAGTTAGCCTTTTCTAAGTAGTTTTAATATGTACTACATTTTCAGTCATAATAATATAATCCGAAATTACTTTGTTACATTAAATAAATTTACATTGGCTTATAATCATCAATTCCTTTTTAATAAATAAAACAAATATTTAGAACATAAAATTATTATTATTGATTTTCTTATTTTTAAATAAGTCTCGCTTATAATGACATTTACCCTGATGATAAAAGTCGCGGACTGTTGCCAAAAACGCTTTCTTTAATTCACGACATTGGCCCATGGTGGTATTGTTGCTTTGGCCCGAATATCCGCTAAAAATATATTCCAGCGCGCTTTAATTGGCTTGAACGAGACGAAAACATATACATATTATCATAACTTTTATACAAAGAATTTGTTACATAAAAGTTGGTTAAAACTAATTTATACTCATCCACATACAATAATATTTGCTTTATAACTTTGAAATCAATAACTAAAAAAATATGACTATTTTCAAAATGGTAAAGCAGATAAAATTTTAACAAATAAAAAACTAGAATTCTGACAAAATTACATACAAGCACATCGGATTTGAAAATATTCTTTTTTTTAATTCGGTTAAAAAATAAAATATCAAGCACGAAAATTTTACTTAATATTCCCAACACTTGTACATGGTTTTTGTTTATTGCGATTTTTTTATGTACTGCTAGATATTGTATATTTTTATGTTAAAAAAAAAAACAAAGCACTGTTAATCGTTTTGTCCACCAGTGACGATAGAATCAATTATAATTAGATACATATTGCGTTCCAATAGTGGGTAATTGACACAAGAGATAAACTCAAATGTGGCATCACGCATTCCTTTGAGGGGCCTAGGTTAGGTGACATATTTAATGGATTTGGTAGAGCCACGCGGTTACAGATTCGACTTATCAGAAAAATAAAAATATATGTATATAATACTATTCTGCTTACACTATAGTTGGTTACTATCATGGTTTTAGTATAATTTTACCGCATATACGAACAGCCTTTAAAGAGTCATACCATTGACCCTTAGAAAAGCCAAACTAACATATCACTAGTCGAAAAACCTTTTATTCCTCGGCTCCACCACTTTATCAAACTTTAAACAGAGAATGTAATAATCCCTTGTCCATACACGGCTATCCTCCGTCTTAGTGGTCACTAATCATTACATAACACAAATAAATATAGGGATTAGTATTTTATTACAACTAACTTCATACTAATGGTAGGTCTCTCATATGTGAGAAGCCGCCTGTGTTACCACCGCAATGTCTATTTTGTCCTCCAAACAACATTGTAAATGCACTGTTGTATTTCGTATTGAAGGACATTGTAGCCATATTCAGACTTTACATCTTATGTTTCAGGATGCGAGCGCAGAGGAATGCCAAGCATTGCTTTGTAATTCAAAGTGTTGTTTGGTTTTGCTAATTGCAATAAAAAAATAAGCTTTTTTAAGTGAATGAACAATGTCCATACTCCATATAAACGTCAATGTTTACAGCCAACGCGGTATATTTTGGTGAGATTATGCTATTCTCGTATGGAGCTGTTTTGCGTCATACTGGCTTGAATCATTGCCATTATGTGCGGGAGATGTTATAGCCATTGTTACTATTTGTTCCTTTCGTTGCTATAGTTAGAAAGCAATGTGCTTTCATAAGAGTATGGATACCTACAGATATATGTGTTTTGGCAGGATTACGTTTATTTTGATGGTTATTGTATACGTGTTGTATTTTAAGCGAGTCAGTGTCGCTTTAGTTTTATAATTATTTTTGTTATCTCACTTGGTGACATTAAACTAATTGCTTGTAATAAATCGTTTTGTTTTGTTGTCTATATTTCAAATAAGATATATTTTGTACGATTATAATATTTTATTTAAATATTGGTTCGTAGGTACTAGTAGTGGGTATAATTTATGATATGTATTTACGCGAATCATAAAACACGTGATATCGGAAAATAAAGATAATACACTATTCTATCAATGATGATACATGTTCCGATTATCCATCAGAAATTCAACAGTTACTATCAACAGGTTAGTTCCTCGTGCAAGTTGTTTTTACTATAGTAAAAGTATATTTTATCCAAACGCGCCAAGACGCTACTGTGTGATGACAGTTTTTATTTTATATACATTTATTATTAATTGTATTGTATGTAATAGAGTTATATATAAATTGTATTTAATTATATGTACATTAATGGTTTTAACCAATTTATTTTTTTATGCGCCTACCCATTTTTCTTTCTGCCCACCCAAAGGTTGAGCAGCAGAGAAGCCTCGGGCATTAAGTCCGCCTTTTTACTATCTACGTATAAGATGAGTAATATGTAAATAAAATATAATAATGCAAGAGCTAGTATTTCTACATTTCATACAGAATGTAGAGTACTTTGATACCTCAGATATTGCGGTTATTTACTACTCTTATTTGGAATGTAGATGAGCACGTTGCTCGTAACGCGTATATAAAAAAGTATGATAAAATATTTTCCTTACTAGTGCGTAAGTCATATTTGCACTAAGATATCTCCATTAAAGCATGTAACTCCACGTGACCACGCCAATATCGATATCCATATCAGTGGTAAGCACGTGCGCTCATCATGAAGTCCGAACGATAAATGATCGTAAAACCCAAACAACAATCACGTGAGCCGCCATCTTGGCTGGTTCGGTTTGGTGTTTACCTTTTATTTTTATCTGTGGCCGGGTGAGGCGTGGTGCCGCGTCACCATCCACTTGGATATCGGCCAGACGGAATATTTTTATGGATTTTGATAAAAATATTTATGAATATTTTTCAAAATTTCGCAAAATTAGCAACAATTAGCGAGAGGAAACTTTTTATACACGAAAAGCTCTACAATATTTTTTTAGGATAATTTAGTAAAAATACTGTTTGTTTAGATTAAGCTGAAACTAGCGGTATGAAATCATAAAGTGGTGGATATGTAATTAAGATATGACGTGGTTTGATAATGACTTGTGGTTTATCTTCATATGAGAATACTCGAATTAATGGAAAAATATATCTTTGTTTCTACTTTTTAACTCCCATCCTTGTAAGGTCAGTGGAAAATGCAGTTTTACTTGTTACTGATTGCAGTTAAATAATTAAGTTTATAATTTTATGGGACATCCGCTTATCTGATATCAACCCTTACACAATCCTCAAGTTTAAGGAATAAGGAGATTTAATTAGGGCAGAACCTGTTAGCAATATTGTTAGGTCTATATTGCTTTATCATACATATTAAGTATTAGTACGAAATAATAAAATGACTCACATAAAGTGGGTTATATTACAGTGTTCAAAATTCACCTTGAATTGTATCGAGCGGTATCATTGAGTATGATAAAAATAGCTGAATATCGATTGTCACCGAGTTATGATATGTTTCAGAGTTATTTACAAAAACATTGCATTACGAAAAAAGAAAAAGTTTTTGTATGGGTTTAGGTAGTTGTTATATTTAGATATGTTTTCAAAACATAAATATACGCGAAACAACTATAAGCTGTCCAAATATTTATCGGAGCGACGATCGGTTTGCAAACTTTATGCAGAAATCGATCAATTAGCATTGCGCCACACGGTCTAGTGTTGCCAAATTGTTATACAAGCTCGCGCTTTTATCCCTGTGGGAGTAAGCTGAAATACCCAAAATATCACCCACATATGGCCTAGTTTATCTGTCCCAACGAAAGGGGGCGTCTTTTGAAAATATCAGGCATAAATTGGACTAACAAGGATTTTAAGAGTGGAAAAACTCCATTAAGATTTTCAAGGAAATAAAAACTATCCTAGATCTTTGATGCCATTAAACTATGAGGTGATAATTTTGATACAATCCTGTCTGACAACAAGCTCTATTATCTAGGCGACAAAATAATGAATTCTGACTCTGAATACAGCCTGTGCATTGTTCAATGTACCGTATCTCCCACTAGTCACTGCAGTGACAGGTGACCCGTTTCACAATCGCTGGCAGACTTCGCTCGATCCAACTCTATTTTTATTTCCATTTGGCTTTATTGTAGTCGCCTTTGATGGCTCGAAAAGGAGTGTTCTATGTTACTTAGTAGAATTTTTGTAAATAGTATATTTTACTTACTGTGTTGGAAAGTATACCAACAGAAAAAATATGAGTTGAAAGATAGATATAACTTTTTGTTATTTCGGTGGAGAAACGCCCTGTTTTGCTACCAAAATCAAGGCTTTAATGGTAAATAGTCCTTTCCAGCATAATTCGTTTCATAGGCGATTGCGGAAAAATAACCACGAATAGATATATAGTCGATTTGTACCATACTGCTTCTTCCATTATAATTTATTTATTTTTCCGAAACAAAAAAATAATAATACATTATCCTTTAATCTACGAAAGGCTCAAACTGTAAGTCACGTAGTCCCTCATTCAGGGTGTCAGCATGGTGTAGGTATACCAAAACCGACATCGCGAGGGAAGGTAGAAGTGGCTAAATATAACTCGATTCCTACAGGCTTCCTTTTTGTCCGTAATTCGAATATAATTTTTTTACATCATATTAGCCTGTGGGACTTTGGCTCGTTATTAGCTCGTCGTAGTTGATGGTAGGTAATATATTTGCGTAGGAAAGACAGAGACAAAAATGGTGCTACAAATATTTTGTTCGTAGAAGTGACTCACACAGACAGAATATGCCTAATGTATAAATAAACACAATCCATCACCCAAGGCGTTATTTCCAGCCACGTGATCGTTCAAAAGTTGTCTCTTACAGACTATTTGAAATCGTGACTTTACGATTCAAACATTTTCTCTAACAAACGACAAAATAAACATACTCGTATCATTACACAGATAGCGACAGATCCTTTTACGATACACAATACATATCATAATGTGATAACTATCACGGAATTATGTCTTCTTTTTGTGATTCTCGTTTACACAAACGCGATTTTTTTAAAATATTGAGTACGTTTATGTAACAGACATTCGAAATGGTTCGTTGTTTTTCTCATAGAGAAATATCAATACAGAAGTAAATAGTGTAAATTAAGATGAAGTGTACTGTGTACAGGCAACGCAAACTAAATTGTCCGATGTAAGCATTTGTCGTATTGCTGCGCTATTAATTCTGGATGTCAGCGTGGCCCGACCTGCGTGCCAACTTATGAGCAAACTATTTTGCGATTAGTATACTCAGATCAGCACATATACGACCCACTGCAGTGCACTGGCCCCTCTACAATCGCGAGCACGATTGAGAGGGGTTAGGCCGTATAGCTGGCCTAATGCGGGTTGTTGGACTTTTTTATACCATACAAATTCTTCCGAATCGCTATGGTATGCAGGTTTCCTCATGATGTTTTCCTTCACCATTATAGAGCGGTGATTGACTATCAATACACACATGACTGAGAAGTCAAAGGTGCGCCCTGGGAATGCAACCCGCGACCACCATAAACATGTTGGCGGAACACACCGTGAACGTACCAGCTATGTTAAGAGAAACATCTCACACATAACCACAGGGAGTGATCTGTGCATATACCCACACCCCTGATTCCAGTGCTGTGTTCACACAAGTGTCACGCGATTGGTCAGTGTACAATTGACGCGCACCCGGCCGACCTTCATGCATTGTACCTTATTAGTGGAACATCTCGATTGCAACTCCAAAGTCCGTCAATCTCGTATTTGACATTTGACAGCTGCATAATTCCACACTTGCCGATACTTTATTGATTTAAATGGTAATTATTCATGGTGCTTCATGTCCTTATCAGCATGAATACGCGACGACCCGTATACTCCGTCATACTAATCAAGGTATTTCGTTTAATAGTACCTAAGCCTCAAACCATCACGCTCAAATAGCACTGGCTGGCAATTCAGCTTGAAAGTCCTAGAGGAAGAGGAAAATTCTGGGATGTAGATTTTTGTTTTTTTATTTTTTAGTTAGCATTAGTCAATTGTTAGACTTCTTTATTACCTAAGTTCATTTTATTATTAAAAAAATATTGCCAACAAATGGATGACTGTCCCAACAGTCTAATTACTTTTTTAGCAGCCTAGACACACGAGCAATAAAATTAAGGTCTCATACTAAGCGACGACAAAGGACTAAGGTTGATGGCATAAATCGATTAAAAGACAAAGTAGCGAGGATGGCACTTTGAATGTTAAAGGGATTTAGATTTACATACTACCCTTTCTCTACTAAATGTGAGGCTACATGCACACACAGGTAGTAAACTTGTTAACGTTGAGCCATGTTAACTCGTTTACGATGCATTCGAGCAGAAAATCTAATAAGCAAATATTTTCTTCCGCATAAATGTTACTATATTGTATCGAGTTTCTCGGAGGGAATCAAGGATAGTGGTGAATCAACAACAAGTTAAAATTAAGATTACTATTATTCCATTATGACTCATTTCTACTGTATGATAAAAATATGTTTTATTTTCTCGAATAGCTAAGCAGTAACCATTTTTATCCCAAAATATCTACCGTCGCAATGTAGGTAAATTAAACATATTTGAAAGCCTTCCAGACCCAACATTCTTTGCAACATATTTACACTCCTTTTGATGAAACAAGATCATGAATACAATTTCCAGTTACAGTTCCCTAATCTAATCACTAATTTTCTAGCAATAGATGTGTATGTGGACTTTACTTTTGAAATAAGTAAGGTAACGCAGGAAGGTTGACTGAAGACTCTTTATGTATGGTGACAAATTGTTTCAACAAAAGTATTGTAACTAGTGTCAACAACTGACTGCCTAAACTATTGTATGATGTAACTATAATAAGAATTATAAAAAAAAAATACAAGATGTTTTCAAATATAAGTGGCACTATTTAGAGTAATTTGGACATTCAAATGTTTTTCCTATATTGAAAATATGTACGTAAATCCATGAAAACACCTGTGTTTGCACAAAGATATATAGTACGTTTACAAATTTTTTTTCACATCCAGAAATAAATGTTATGACAAATTACAATACTATTATTTTCAAACTCAGTTGAACTACTAATAATAACCTTTAAAAATGTTGTTTATACATTAAGTTACTAAATATGTAGGTAGTTCTTTAAGATCAGAATTTTAATATCAAATGGTCAGCATCTTAGATTATATACTCGTCTAGATGACACATCACACCTCACCGCACGGCTCAAATAAAGTCTACCAAATTTGGTAGACTCGCTTCTCACGTACGTCAGTGTCATTTGAACTACATATGGATAACGTGCTCCTGAAAAATAATTAATTATGCCGGTTGTGCTTTCGAATTGTATCGCAATTATGTGGGAAAACTGTATAATAATACCAATATCACTTCTATCGGTAACATTATTGTTGAACCACTATTATTTGAAGAAAACATAAACTTTTAATTCGTTATTTTGAAGATGAGTTTCATTGGCCAGTGTTGTCAATTTATTACTAGGAAGATTTGTTGAAACTATGGTAGATAAACACAAATGTCATTACATCATATTTCGATCAGAAGAACAACAAGAAGAATTACATTATTTATTAATGAGTAAATAATAACTTACCTACACAATATGAATGAAACCCATGACGTCATGCACTTTATAGTAATTTAGTTAATTATTTCTAATAGTTTTTTAGACTTCCTACGGATTCCGTACTAGCAAATTGCTGGAGAGACATTACACAGCGGAAAAGAAAAGAAGATCATTCGTAGCCTCACAAGACTTCAGTCATGTGTTCCGAACATTTATTTTATTATTTATTTATACACTTTATTGCACACAAAAAAAAATACAAATAAAACGAAAATCACAATCATAAAGTACAATTGGCGGTCTTATCGCTCAAGGCAATGTCTTCCAGACAACCATGGGATGGATTTTATAAACGGATAAATAGAGGGCAGTCTTAAAGTGTAAAGAATAGGAGTTAAGAAGGAAAAATATAAGAAATACAAATAATTACTAATTAATAATAAAAATATACATACATCAATACATCTATATAACAAATATACATAAATATATATATAATATACAGGGTATATCAAGACTGCTACCGAAAACGAAGCCGGGTGGTAGTTTAAGCGACTTCAGACACAATGCAACAGAAAAAATTGCAAAAAAAAGCGACAATTTTTTTTTTGTTATTTTTTTCCTATGGCCATATTTGGGTGGTAAATACATTTTTTCCTAAAATAATAGTATATACCCTTTTATTTATAAATACTCTAAGGTATAAAGAGTTTAAATTATTATTTAAGCAAAAACTATGGATTTACCACCCAAAAATACGATATTTAAAAAATCATAAAAAAAAATTGTCGCGTTTCTAGGCGAAATTTTTAATTGCATTGTGTTGTAGCCACTAAAACTACCACCCGGCTTCGTTTTCGGTAGCAGTCTGAGATACCCGGTATAAGAGCATCAGTACATATATACACATAGGAAAGTTATCCACGTCAATTTGTAAATGTAAGAGAAAGGTAGTGATCCTTAACCATTTCTTTGAACGACGGCAGTGATTGTGCCCGTCTTACCACAACCGGTAGGGGCGTTCCACAATCGGACTGCTCATTTGAACATTTTACTTATGATGATTTATATTTTACATAATAAAGAATAAAACTATTATTTACGGATTTTATCGCGGATTTGGTTAATTTTTACATTTTTTGAGTTCCCGACGTTTCGATTACTTTTCAGCTTTCGTGGTCACGGGCGGACTGAGGTATTAGACGTCCGCTCTGTGACTGTTACAATTCATTATTTATTTCAATGTGTAACATTCGCGTAAATCTAAGAAACCATTATAAATAAAGAAATCAGATAACAGCCCAGGCAATAAATCCAAAGAGTTAATTCCATTTGGAAACAAAAACTAGGAGATGGGTTTAGATCTTTATTGTTTTTACTAAAATGCGTTCTTTTCTTTATCAGCCCATATACGTCCCACTGCAGGGCACGGGCCTACTCTACAATCGACAGTACGATTGAGAATGGTTAGGCCATATAGTCCACCACGCTGGCCTAGTGCGGGTTGGCGGACTTACATACCATAGAAATTTTATAAATCGCTATGGTATGCAGGTTTCCTCACGATGTTTTCCTTCACCGTTTTAGTGCGTGGTGATTGACTATCAATACACACATGACTCCGAAAAGTCAGAGGTGTGCCCTGGGATTCGAACCCGCGACCACCGTGAATATGTTGGCAGTCGCGTCTAGTCCGTTACCAACAGGCCACCACGCACAATTAAAATGCGTTATAAATATATAATTAATAGTATGATTACTTTAAATAAAAAAAATATTTTATTAACCTATTTGTTTATCAAATAATGGGGAAAAGTTAAATTAATAATCTGGAGTAGGCACACACACACAACACCTTGACAGTTGGATTACATAATTAGGTACATGGACCGGTACTCACACATATCAAAGAAAGTGAGGACAGTTTTAGCGCATCGTTTGTTGGCATTGCTCAATCTAGACGAGTATATAATCTAAGGGTCAGCATACTGATTTTGTTTTGGTAACTGTAGTTTCACCAGCAGTAGTACAGTTTTCAGGTATCTTTAATTGTACAGTGAAACATAAAAAAAGTTGAAAACATGTTTTACAGATTTACCTGTTTTTATGAGCTCACAATGGAAATTTACTTTCATAGGACATATGTGTGCGTGCGTGGTGGCCTGTTGTAAACGGACTAGACGCGACTGCCAACATGTTCACGGTGGTCGCGGGTTCGAATCCCAGGGCACACCTCTGACTTTTCGGAGTCATGTGTGTATTGATAAGTCAATCACCACGCACTAAAACGGTAAAGGAAACATCGTGAGGAAACCTGCATACCATAGCGATTTATAAAAAAAAATCTATGGTATGTAAGTCCGCCAACCCGCACTAGGCCAGCGTGGTGGACTATATGGCCTAACCACTCTCAATCGTACTGTCGATTGTAGAGGAGGCCCGTGCCCTGCAGTGGGACGTATATGGGCTGATACAGACATATGTGTGAGTAATCAAATACATAATGTAGATAACATCACATGTTCCTGTATCTTAAAGAGATTAGATTGTTCTGTATGTGAGAATTAAATTGTCTTAACAGTCTTAGCATGGTCATAAAAAGCTTTCAACTGTTTACCATCTTGTGTGTGATTCCGAGAATTGTTAAAAGGATAGCATTGGAATATTAATAAATAACTACTTCATTTGAATATTATTTGCAGTTCAAATAAAATGCTTTGTAATACAAATTTTATAATTTATTTAAATTATTAGCAAAAGTAATGTAATTATCAAAAGGAGTATTTTTTTTCTTTTGCTGTCTCTAATATGTTTGCTTATAAATGCTTTTCATTGCATGTAAATTACTTTATATATTTATTATATATTATATTTGAAAGTGTAAAAGATATATTATATAATTTTTCTACACTCTATAACAATTTAATGCTAAAGTGGGGCTTAAAATAATCATGTGATAATAATCACAGCACAATTATTGTAATGTGTGTAAATAAGAAATGATAAGTGAATTTAACAACAAAGGACTTGTGTATTTCCTTTGAATATATATTTTTTAACTGCCAATACTAACAGAAAGGTGTTATGCACTTATATTTGTCGTCTAACCCCCAAGTAGTTGGATATATTTTAATATCCTTATTATTGTCTTCAGCCAAAAGGAGACTGCTGCTTGGCTGCTGCTGCAGATTTTCTAGTGGCTTTTGGGACTGGCCAACATCCAGAAATCATGCATCCTTTATTAAGTTGAATGTAGTGTCCAATACAGTATTTTCATCCTCACATCAAAACAAATGTTATGTGACTCACAAGTGTTGATTTCATGGTTAGGTGGTTTGTGAATCCAGTAAGTTCCATAATTCCTGATATTTATGACACCGGACTGTAAAATGACTATAGTGGGTATTTTTTAAAATAGTACAAAAGGATTTCTTAAAACAATTTTCTGAATAACTAGATAACAATGAATGTGGTTTGTCTGCTAGATTCAATACTAGGACATCATTGCATGTTGCTATATTCAGCCAGGGATATCCTGTACCCATTAATTAGTGTAATGGACAAGTCTTTTATAATAAAGATTTTATGTAAAGTATTTAAAGACTACATATTAATAGTTATTTATAGGATTAAGTTTAATGAATGAATTAATCATTCTTAAAAAGTTATTGTTTGTACAGTAAGTTGGTGAGACAACAGATTTTGGCAATGATGAGATGACATGAGAGAAAATAAACGAAGTTATTGGGCATTTCACTAAGGAATATCTACTTAGTTTAAGGTAAAAAGTGTTGCTTTGCTTTTGGTAAAGGATGGCCGATGTCGACATTTCTGATGTTAGATTTGTGATGAGAACCCGTGTATGAGATCACTATTTGTTGCAACTACCTACTATAGTATTAATATTGGTTCGACATCGAAGTTGACGGTAAAAAGTGTTCTACGAATCATTTTTGCCATCAGACGAAATAAAACTATGACATCGAAAGTCGAAACTGCACACACACAATGTAATTTTTTCCGTTGGCAACTAATAATCTTACCTATCGAGTAACGCCTAACATAATGCGGCGAATGACCTTCATTTATAACCTTAAATAAAAATCAGTGCCACGAAAAAAAGAACTAAACACATACGATAACGCTATTGCAGAATGAAGGTAATTGATGACGTATTGCTCAATACGAGGAAATGCTGTTCAAAATGAACGAAACAACGTAAAACATTCTAAGAACGGAATTTTAACGCGCAGTTTTCACCAACACCCTTAGTTTATTGAATTTATTTACGGTAAAAAGCTAAATATGTAAAAGTACTTACGAGTAAATCTTCTTCGCGATTTGCTTTCAGTTTCAATGGGATGAGCGTCGTAGTAATTACTAATACTACTACTACAGTTTAACTGTTGTATTAACATCATCTTGACGAGTCGTAGTTAAGCCTTCGAGAAACTTAAAAGTGAAAACACGGATACCCCGCTGGCGAAATACTGCGTAGTACACAATAGACTGAACACAAGTGTAAGCGAAAAATACGATTAGCGTACTCAGTACGGTGTTGCCAGAAATAATATTCTAAATTCTACCATACGCATTAGTCATTATTTTTTTTCTTGTTATAATTATAGGTTTTTAAAGTAGATCGCTGCTATTATGAAATCAGTGGTAGGCATTATTTGTTTTCATGTGAGTAATTTATAAGATGACGAACGTAAAATTTAATATGATGTAATAGAAAATAAATCGTATTTATTGTTATTTAATGAGTAGGTCTTCATTGTATTTTAAACTTATTTTCATGTTGATTTGTAATCAAGAACAGCAGCTTTATTTCCAGACGAATTAATTCCATTACATACGATGTAACCAAATAAAATGTACTATACATTGATATTTGTTATTGATCTAGTACCCTAGGATGAGTAGTCAATTGAAGTGAGAGCGAAAGGTATAACCTTATAAATTTTTGTGAGTAGCTATCTACGTATAATATACACGTGCTATGGTTCATTGGTAGTTAGAAGTATATGAAAATTTTCCATAATGGCCACCGGAAATATGCCGAATGTCAGTTGTTTACGTTCCATTCTATGAAGAATAATACATTATAAATAAAATAGTCTATTAAAAATAAAGCTTAAAGAACATATAAGAGAGCGGTTCACGCACTATATTGGTAATAAAAAAGGATGCAGAGTAAACAAACTTACCGATTACTAAATATTAGTGCAGGCATACTACTCGTTGACGACTCAATGTTTTTAAATCTTTCTTGTATCATATAACTGGATGCCGGCAAGGCACGTAACGTCATTACTTCACCTTCGCTTCACACTTCACGACACAAGCACTGTCTTAATGAGACATTAGTTTCTTTAGTTGGTTGCACATTAAAATCGATTTCACTGTAGTATTTTCTAGAATAATACTGGTTCGTGTAAAACGACATTCAGACTCGAAGGCGCGTTCAGTACTACCGATTTGTCCGCATTGAACGGTATGGTACTATATAAGGGTAGGTATTCTCATTCTCCTGTATTTAGGGGATGACCGCGCTGAGTCACACGGGTAGAGATTATTAATAGGGAGAAGAAAATCAATAAATTTTTAGTTCATGCTGACCGCATTGAAAGTTAATTTTAAACTCGCCTATCTGTATCTGCTAATATACGTCCCACTGCAGGGCTCGGGCCTCCTCTTCTATCGAGAATACTATTGACAGGATTAAGGCCACTACGTTTGATTATGGGGTTCTACTATATTCATCAGAAACGAAGTTCGAAACTTCGGACGATCGAAGTTTTTTATACGATACGAATGTATCTACTCTGTAAAAGTTCGAATTTGTTTAACGTACCTACATCGTAACCATAAGTCTATGGTTACGACCATAAGTCAATAACGACCATAAGTATATGTAGGTACATTCGTATCGTATATAAACTTCGATCATCCGAAGTTTCGAACTTCGTTTCGGATGAATATAGTAGGGCCCCTGGCCTAATGCGTGTTGGCGGACTTTTCGAACTATAGACATTCCAATAAATCGCTATTGTATGCAAGTTTCTTCAACGCTATAGTGCGTGGTGATTGACACACATGACTCCGAAAAGTCAGAGGTATGCACTGCCCTAATCGTACCCGCGACCACTGTGAACCTGTTGCCGGGTACACAGGTTATAGTGCCAGTTATAGCCTCCGTGGCGCAGTTGGTTAGACGCTGCCTGTGAAACGAGAGGATCCCTGCACCGAGACAAATGTTTGTGAGGCCCATAAGTATTTGTCTCGGGGTTGGGTGTTTGTGAGACCGAAAGTCTCTCGTAGTAGTAAGTAGTTTCCGATACCTACGACACAAGACTTAATTGATCTTAATGTGGGGTCAGGACTATGTATGTGACTGTTGGGTGTATTTATTTATTTATATTTTTTATTTATAGTTAATATCCTGGTTTATTGGTTTCATAGGAGGAGTCGGAGAGTGAAGTAAAAATAGCTAAAATCCAATGTGAGGCTAATTTTCAGCAGTAGGCTTCTAATATGTGAATAGAGAGAAATAAAAATAAGTTCTGAAATTCACCCCGTGTGGTGCGGTGGTGTTTGTGCGCATGCGGGGTTGCGCCACTGTCTAGTGACGTCGCATGTTTACACCCTATGGATTCGATTGTGATGTGTACGTATGAATGGTAAGTCGAATGTTCTACAATTTTTCTGTACAAGAATTTATACTGAAATAAATTGGAACTCAATGGTAATAAAAAATATAGCTGTGTTTATTAATTTAATATTATGTATATCGATTTTAATTACTTTTTTATTCAGAAGTTTATTTATTATTTTAATACTGTGAATGACGAGCATGTCGTTCGCCTGATGGTAAGCGACACAACCGCTCATGTATAGTACCAAAATCAAAATGTATAGTACCAAAAACACCTTGGATAAAATAGAATGCATGGAATTCCACTACGCTCGCCATCCTGAGACATAAGATGTTAAGTCTCAATATGTTCAGTAGTTACTCTGACTACAAAAAAAGCCGATAGATTCCCTAGAGAAACTAAAAACAATTCAAATTAGCTGTTGATTAATTAGACAAGCAAACAAGTAGTTATTAAGAAAACAGATCGGCGTTATAATACATACTGATTGGCAGAGATTATCTTTTGTAACTAGTCTAGACTCTTCTGGATGACCACGTACTTACTATTATGGTCGCGTACCATTGTCGAAAATGTAATGTATAAAAAAAACAACATGGATATACGAAGAAAAACGATCCAAGGTTGCATGGGTGCCAGAAAAATTAAAGCCATAGAAGAGGCGACTACGTCTAAGAATAAGAGTAAAAAATATGGCGGGACTAACACCAATACAGAGTATTTACGACTTCCAAATTATGCACTGTAATAAGACAATGCAAATACAGATTTTTTTTTCCCAGAAGAATTATCGCCATATCGGCGATAATCATACTAATATCATGAGCGTAGCCAGCCATGGGCTCAGGGTGGGGCAGCATTCTAAAATAATATATAATTAGAAACTGTATCCACGTCTTACCCCGGTTATTTTTTTATACAAGAAGGTTACACCCTATAGCACCTTGTATCTGTATTTAAACACTTATTGCTCACCTGCCTAGTAGTTTACCTAGATAATTTATTTTTTTAGGTTTGGTTAGGTACCTTACAGGTCAAAGCCAGGGTGGGGCAAGTGCCCCACTCTGCCCCACCGTGGCTACGCCCATGACTAATATATTTCTGAATCCGGGCTGATAATTAATAGAAATATCTAATATCACTCATAAGAATACGTTAAAAGTTTAATAACTTAAAGACGTAAAAAGCTGAAGAAGAGTTCAGAATTAATTCATCTTTACCGAAACATTCGGAAGAAATGATAGATTAAACACGTTGGCATCTTTCTGATCGTTTTATTGGTCAATTCACGTTCCTAAGTCCTTTATATAAATATTGATTACTAGGGTGGACCTCGTGTTATTCGAATACCAAGGACGCTCTTTGTACTTCTTGTAGTACGTAGAAATCCTTTCAAGGTCGAATGTATGGTATTCAGCCCGGAATGGCAGTTTTCGTCAGTTTATTAGTCCTAGAAATCCTGATATATTCTTATTTATTTCTGCGGAATACCATCGTTCTGTATGTCTTCGGTCTCATATTTGTTTAGGGAAGAAAGCCTAATCTTCTTTAAATAGAGTGAGAATGCAATTAATCGAATTTTGAGAGCATTAAATAAAGAAAATATTTTTCGAATAATAATATTTATTTCTTTCTCTCTAAGTTAAGTTCTCGAGTGGAGGCCACGTACAGGCAAGCGAAGTGTCGGACGCCCGCCTACAAGGTGGACGGACGATCTGACTAAGGTCGCAGGAAGTCGCTGGATGCAGGCCGCTTCCAACAGGTCATTGTGGAGATCATTGGGGGAGGCCTATGTTCAGCAGTGGACTTCCTGTGGCTGATATGATGATGATGATGATGAATATTTATTCCTTTTCAATTTTATAACTCTATCACCAATTAATAATAATTTAAAAATAATGTTACCAAAATTGATTAAACACAAGTATCAATAAATAAAATAATTTAGTAGCTTATAGATAATATTGTGATCCATGCAGCTAACTCGATTTCAGGGTGCTCATATTATTATTATATTTTACGAGGCGAAGGCTAAACCATTCGATTATGGCGTAGCAATATCCTTGGGATATTGTTACCATATACCACGCTGAGATTCCAAATTTGTTTTATAAGCTGTAAATAAATACACTCCCAAGTCCTTTAGTAAAGTCTCGTTAGTTAAGTTGCCACAAATTATTATATTGTATTGCGATTTCGGTAAGGTCACTATTTAGAAGTCTAGCGTTTTATTTCAATTTTTTTTCAATGCACATTTATTTTATAACGCTAACTTTGTAACGTGGAATGGCACTAATACTGTTACTGTAATTTTCTTCAGCAAATTCCCGTACGCTGCATAAGTGATATTGATTTTGGTTTAAAAAGCAATGCCACTGTGTCATCTGAATCTGAATAGGTAATATATTTTTCTACCGGCCTTTCTAAAGTAGATTGTATTTCTTCAGCTTTAGAATTTACATTAGCCGGTATGTATTCTGTACGATAGACTTCTTTTGGTTCATATTTTAGTGGTTCTTCAAGGATATCGGAAGCTTTCACACATGGTATGTAAAATGGTTTCCTTTTATTTTGTCTTCTTTTTGATTTAGTACTTCTTCTGTGTTGTTCTACGTTTGGTTTAATAAATTCTTCAATTGTAGCCTCTGGTCTTTCTAACACATTATTCTCTGCTGGGTTTTGTAACAATTTGATCGTGATTTAAAGTTCTGCATGTAATTTAACAGATCATCTTCAACAAATGCGTGTGTAGCAGTAAAAATATTTTTGCTTTTTCTTTAGGTGTGCAGGTTAATTTATCGTCTATTGGATTTAGTTTATCCGTTCATTATAACATCATAGACTTCTTCAATGACCTTTTCACTTTTAACTTCCTTAACTATTTCGTAATCATTTTGGAACCCTTCTACAACTGTTCGTTCTGTTACTTCGAAAATCAAATTGTTCTGTCCAAGTTCATCTTTCGCCAAGTGCTTTTTAATATCCATTTCATTTGACGAAAATTCAGCTATTTCGTCGTTTTCTTTTATCTCATCAATATACTTAGTTAACACTTTTTTCAACAATTTTATCAAACTGGCAACTTTATGTTTCTTAGTTGTCGGCCCCTCTTAAGAAATTTTATTGATGATGTTAAGTCTTCTTGGTACGGGTACGGTTGGAGTGGTATCGGGGGCTCCGAGAATTTAACTGTAATTTGCCGCGTGGGTGGTGCGTCTTCTGAGGTTACAGTCTGTAATAAAAAGAGGTGAAGATATCAAAAGAAAACTGCAATATGCACCGATACGATTCTTTCTTTAACACAGTGCGCTACTAGAATGTAGTTGTCCACACAAATTTAATAATTATAGCACGTAAAAACACGAGAATTTATGCAATAAAAATGTATTTTATTATTTAATATTAAAACTCTAAACATTAAAACACTTACGCCGCAAAATGCAAATGGAACTAAGAATGCACCAATCAGCATTTTGTCGGAAGCACTGATTCAGCAGAACACTACAAACTCTTACAATTATCGATTAATCATTGAAAAATCAGTAACAAGTGCAACTTTTATGTATGCAAGTATATTATGTAATGGTACTTTCGTAATTTGAAATCGATACGTTACATCGTGACATTGATAATGATGACACGTAAATTGTTGTAATAAATGACAAACACTATGTTGAACAATCACACATAAGAGGAACAGATAAAGAAGTCAATGGTCATTTGCAGTTTCCAGTTCATTGCGAAAAAAATTGATGCTTGGCTGGTCATTTTTTGAGGTTGGACATGGATGATTATATAAATGGGCATGTTCGATCCTATGGTCTTGAATGTATCCAGTGATGCCCATATCGAACTTAAAAGCCATAGTAAAATATACACCACATATAATTCACCTGCGAGGTTCCATTAGGCATCTGTTCTTTTTCAAACTTACTACATACATAAGTATTACAAGGGCGGTTTGAAAATTTCTTAATTTAAATACATCATATTTTAAAATATACCATTTTATGTTCTGGTCTGATTAAGGAAATAACATTTTGGGTATATGTTTTCAGCATAGTGTGCCGTGTTGTATTCCACTGATAAATTAAGTCATATTTTCGGCCCAAATTAAGTGTGTTTAAGTATCAACTAGTTTGCTTAAAAAATATAGAGGCATGAAGCATCACGCATCAGCATCCATAGTCCGAGCCTTTCTAAAGAAATAGAGATATAATTAAGGTATTTATTAAGCCTGATCCATTTCTACATATTGTTTTCCAGTAATATTTCATGATCTCTAATTTTCACAATTTGTAAGCAATTGCTAATATCTATTATTAGGCAACTATTACAAGCGTAGATAATATTACATTAAGTTAGATTTGTAACATATTTACCATATAAAAGAGAGGTAAGGCTGTTAAAAATTATTATTTTGTGGGGCGGCAACGTTGAATTTACAAAAATGAAAGTTTTTGCTTTAGTTGCTTTAGTTATGCAAGCTCTTGTCTTACAGGTGAGTTTTGAAAGCTAGATTTTTAAGTATTTAGTTTTACAAAATTAACATCAAAAATCCATTTAATTTCTTTGCAAACCTGAGGTCTCGGGTACGAATCCCGGGTTGGGCAATGTGATATTGGATTTTTCATTCAATATTATCAGCCTGGAGTCAGGAATCTGTGCCCTATATGGCTCGCCCCCATACAAGGCGAAAAAAGGGTTGTCCTGGTACCTCTGCTTTCCCCTTCTGGGAAAGAGGCGTGAGTTATTTATTTATGTATGTATTGTTATTACTCGTATAAGACATTAAATAAAACGATATCATAAAAAGGACTAAATACATTCAAAACCTTCGCTTTTCTAAGAGATTGAAATATAAAGATAAACATTTGAGACGAATCACTTTGATTTTATTATTGAGTGATCGAGAAAAATAGCACCAAACATATGTGTTATAATTAAACTCTTATTTAATGGTAATATAAGTGGATAACTATTAAATTTTTGTAATATTTTTCAGGGTGCAACTGCCCAGTATCTCGGAGCTTGCAACAATGTTCTTGCCGCTGCTCCCGCAGTGAGCTCATGTGGCTGCGGATGTGGATGCCGTTCTACAGTTGTCCCTGCACCCGTGGTCTCAACTGTACCCACCACGGTGATCCAAGTCCCATCCGTAGCCAACACCTTGGCTGACACTCTCTCACTCTTGACTGTTAGCAGCCTTCTAGCAGAGACCCTTCCTCTGGGACCGGCGTTTGTATCTGGTGTGGCACCGGTGGCTTGCAACGCTTGTGGAGGCTACGGCAGCGGCTGTGGCTGTGGAGGATGTGGTTACAACGGTTATAACTATGGTCTTGGGTATAACTATATTTTGTAAATCTTTGTTGAATACCTCAGTGTTAATTCCATTTCATGGTTCCTTGTTGTTGTGAGATTTCTGCACTTTTTTTTCACGGCATTTTATAAGAAATATCTATTTTTATCGTATAAAATCTGGTCATTAAAATATGTAGATACTGATATCAGATATGCATTATGCGCTTGCATTGCTTAGTCTATCGAATGACATCCGTAATATAAGGGAACAAGAGAAATGCTTGATTTTCTTTTAATGACCGTCATGCAATGTGAAACAACCAAATCACGATATAAATAGGTTTTTGATAAAACATCTAAATATTTAAGATAAAAGTCTACATATATCTATTTATCTATCGATATACCGATAATATATATAGATATTATATTTTTTATGTATTAACGACTGTTCACATATATATTTATATTTTTATATATAGCTGTGATATTTGCTAATTATTTCGATTCACTCCCGCTCGACTTGTTAAACTCTATATTTTGAGGCGTCTTCAATGTTTCCTAAATTGTATTCTTCATGCCATTCGTTTAATTCATCATATATATATATGTATTTACTCCTTCTAGTATAGTCCCTTTATATATTAACCATGACGAACCTGTTGTATTTTAAAAATATTGTTAATATTTTTTGCTTTTCAATTTGTACTTATTTCTTTCTCCACAACTTGTTTCCTTACTTCTTTTGAGTCACATACTGTGTTCTATGGATCTTTATTTACCATAATACCTATTGTTATATATAAAGATAACGAAAAATTTTGGACCAATAATATTGCACCAAGTGCAGTGTATAACATTTGTAATTTGGTAACATTTGTAATGTGGTCTCACATTACATTAAACCTAAACTTTACATTCGAATTAAAACTTTTAGTTGTGTTTTGCGTCTGACTTCACCAGTGGCATTTATATGAATATATTATTCCTTCAACTTCATTATGCAAAGGTTAAAAGGTCAATTATTGTTTTCAAAAGTATTTTGTTTCCTTTCTGATATCCAGTAGTGCTGTTAATCCTAACTCCTGGCGCACAATGAACAAAAACACTGTGTTTTAAATGCACAAAAATTACTTAGAAAAGATATAAAAATTTCAACAATATGCGACGTATTATTACTCACTTTAATTACAATAACTATGTGTGTTTTTATATACTGGAAAATTCTATATTTTATAATTTTAATGAGTGAGTGTTCATTCGTATGTAATATGGTTTTTAGTATTTTAATATCTTTATCAGTTTTGTTGTTTTATGGAATCTACAGTTAACAGGATCAATTTTATTGATTCTATGGTCGATAGAATTAGCTCTGTTAAAGTTGTTCATTATTATGTTATATTATCTGGTGATCTTTATTTTTTATACTCTTAGTGCCATCTGTCTTCAAAAATATGCCATAAGTAAAAGACACAGTTTTACATAATTATATTCATGTACATAACAGTAATTTTTCATTATTTCTTCATTTATATATTAATAATTTTTAATTCAAATTATCATATGCATTACTATATTTGTGTATACTATTTTATATAACTATAGCATTATATATTTATTATTATATATGGCATATAATTTTTATTTTATTACGGTTTATGTATAACATAATGTTATGTATTTTTATGTATGTATTGTTAACAATTGAATGCAAATTAGTAAATAAATGTTGAAAAAATATTTATATCTTTTATTATCCCCAGATTTTTGTACCTTTTAATGTTTATAAACTATTTTCTTTTGTGATAGGATCGAATTTTGTAATGACGTTTATTAATTGCGAAATTCATTTTATAAAAATGGGAAGGATTTTTGTCCTATACATGCACAAAGGGTATATCTAGACTGCGATTGAAAATGAAGCCTGGTGGTAGTTTTAGTGACACAAGTCAACTTAAATTTTTTGCAAATTCCACGATTTTTTCCTATCATTGCATTTGGGATGTAAATACATAATTGTTGCCAAAAAAGTGACTGCGAGATTCTTAGAGAAATAGAGCGAGAACACAAAGCACTTGTGTCTGTAGTCACTAAGACTACCACACGGCTTCGTTTTCAGTCGTATTCTGGATATATGTACATACCCTGTATACATGCTATAATTTTTCTCTTTCTTTAATATTAGAAACTAAGTTAATTTTAATTTTATGCGTAACTTATTTAGTACGTAACTAACTACCATGTTTTTGGAATCCATGTTCAATTGTAAGGATTAATACCTATTCAGTCAATTATTGGATATTTTTGGATTAAAAGATTTTATCTATTTATTAATAAATAAATACTCCCAACAGTCACATACATGTCCTGACCCCAATACTAAGATCGAGTCGTGTGTCATGGGTATCAGAAACTACGACAGACTCCGGCGTTTGACCAACTACGCCACGGAGGCTGCCAATAATAGAATAAGTTACCCCGAGTTTTATATCATTTCAATAATAATGAATAAATCAAATTATAATGAATACTCATACTAAAATCAGCGGAGTGTTTGGCATTTTTAACAAATTGTTATAGATGCTTAAGAGGGAAAAATTGTATTTAGCGGTAGCCTTTCTGCAATAGATGATGAAGTGTAAAATTATAATCTTAATTTTACAAAGTGAAAGAGCAGGAGTGGTCTACTAGCCAGAAGAGGACCATAATTCTCGCACAACAGAAAAGTAAAATATTTGATATAAACAAAAGTACGAGGATATGCTTTTTGAAATACATTAGGCTAATAATACAAGTACCCTTCAAAGATTAAAAATTAAAAGGTTCTTTTCTATTATGGTGAAGTAACTGCATTGTATTAGGTGGTCATTGCAGTCATACAGATAGAGCATTAAAAGGCGATAGATCAAATTACTTGTAATTTAATATGATAGTTACGTCGCTTTTAGCCTTGGGTCTATACCTACACTATTATCAATGAATAATGTGATTGAGCATTCTTTGTGATTTGTCAACACAAGCTTAGAATTTTCAAATGCTGAGCAACTATCCTGCTAATATTATAAAGATGAAAGTTTGTGTGTTTGCTACTTCAGAAGGCTTAAACGGCTGGTATGGAGGTTCTGGATTATCACATAGCTACTTTATATCCCGAAAAATGTAGTGTTCTTGTAAGATGACCAAGTAATTAAAATATGTATCTTTGCTGTCAATCTAGAAGGGATGTGATGGGATATAATATAGGGCAGATAAAATGGGATAAGAAGACAGGATTGCATCACTAGATATAATGAGAAACGACGCCTCTGTTATGGGATGGGAAAAGCAGCGTAAATGACAATGGCTATGGCAATTACGTTGAGTCTAAAGATATGAAATGAAATGTATTTATTGATCACGTAGGCAATTAAGGAGCTCTTATGACAAGTAGAACTTAATCTCTATTTACAATATATTTCCTATACTTAGTATTACTTATTTTAATTTTTTGCTTGTATCAATTTATTTATTAATTTTATTTATTTTTAATTATAATAGTTATTACTTTAGTTTTTACTTTATAGTAATTTATTTGTCAAAGAAATACATTATTTACGTTAGTCAAATTAAATTATATTATTTGTGGACCATAAATATTAGAACGGTGCGTAGAGGTTTATAGTTACCACCGGATCCAACGCGGCCCTTCCTGAGAAGACCCGGCGAAACAAACTCAGTGGGCTTATACTACCACTGGAACTACGCGACGCGACCCAGCCTGAGTATATCCAGCGACTACGACTCAGTGGGCTTGTTTTGGGTCCAACTTAAGACAACGACCATAAGTATTTCCGAAACGTCCCGTATGTTTAGGCTTACTGCCGGATCCAACGCGGCCCTGACTGAGAAGACCCGGCAAACAAACTCAGCGGGCTTAACTTTACCAATAGATACTACGCGGCGCGACGCATTTCAGAGTAGATCCAGCGAGTCAAACTCAGTGGGCTTGGTTTTGGTCAATTTACTAAAATAAGTATTTGTGACTTGTCTTACAAAGATTTGCCATATTAATTATTATTTTTATATGTTTTTTTCGATCGGTCGTCATATAATTTAATTGATTTATTTGATTGTATATTGGTTAATTTTTGAGTTCACAATTTTAGATATTTTAATTATTTAAATTAGGAGGTGTAATAAGCGAATAGTTCAGGGCCCCAGGAGGTCGCAATGTGCAAGAGAACACCTAATCCCAAGCATTTTATCCTCAATATATTCCTTAATATTATAATAACCCCTAGTCATAAGTTTGTTTTTGATATGAGTCCTAAATAGTTTGTCCGGTAGCTGTGTTATCCAATTGGGAAGCTTATTATAAAATTTAATACAACTACCCAAGAAAGATTTTTTTGACTTTTATAGTCTAAACGAGAGTATTGCTAGTTTATTTTTATTCCGCGTATTAATAGTGTGGGTGTCACTGACCTTATAAAACTTGTTAATATTTTTATGAACGTGCATTATATTCTGAAAGATGTATTCAGATGACACGGTTAGTATATTGCTTTCCTTAAAAACAGATCGCAAAGAATCGCGGCTTCCTAGATTATAAATAGAACGGACTGCTCTTTTTTGTAAGATGAATATGGATTCGATATCAGCCGCTGATCCCCATAAAATAATGCCGTATGACATTATACTATGAAAATAAGCAAAATATACCAATCTAGCCGTTGCAACGTCAGTTAGTTGTCTTATTTTTCGGACCGCGAACGCTGCGCTGCTAAGTTTAGCTGATAACCTTTCAATTTGTGGACCCCATTGTAATTTTTTATCTAGAGTGATCCCTAAAAAAATTGTGGAATTAGCTAAATTAGAATTTCTGAATTTAATTCGATACGCGTGTTTACGCTTGCCACGTTCGGTAAACCAAAACGGACGCATTTAGTCTTACTAGCATTTAATAGTAGATTATTAGCAGAAAACCAATCCGAAATTAATTTAAGAATATTGTTAGGTGTATCTAGATTATCGTCTTTCCGATTAACTTTATATATTATAGAGGGGTCGTCAGCGAATAAAACTATGTCTGACCACTTCTGTACCATGCAAGGAAGATCATTTATGTAGACTAAGAATAAAAAGGGGCCCAGAATGGAGCCCTGTGGAACCCCAATTTTAACTTTTGATCCTACCGAAGTGAGCCCGTCCAAGGAAACCTTTTGTTCACGACCCGACAAGTAAGAAATTACGAGATCAAGTGACGTATCACTGATTCCGTAGTACCTTAGCTTCATAATAAGTGTTTGGTGTCTTATAAAACAACTACGCCGTCATTTTGGTTCATGCTGTCAGAGTGAAAAACTTCGTATCCCGGAATGTCTGGGATTATTTGACATTTTTGAAGCCAACATTCGGATAAAACAATGGCTTCAAAGTTGATCTTGGTTCTATTTAACAGAACTAGGAGATTATTGAAGTTAGCAGTATTCCCTATACTCCTTATGTTAAGGTGAAAAAACTTAAAACCATCTGTAGCGTTTTTCAAATATGAACTACATTGTTCAGGAGAACATTGATAGGACTCTGACACCGAGAGAAGCTCAAGTTCCTGTATAATTACGTTGTTGTCATCCATTGGGGAAATACAAAGAAAACTGTATGTTTGGGTTTAGGAATACAGTGGAATTATATATAACAGAGTCTACTCGGAAAATATTAGCTATTACACTATGATGATAATTAACTTTGAAAATCAATACATCCACGCATGAAAACGGATATGTGTGAAATGATGTATATTGTGCGTTTTGTGTATAAAGTATAATATGTACTGATTTGTGCGTGTTGAGTGTTTAAGTGAAAAAACCTATGATAATATTTTACAAACATTAAAATGATACAAATCACAAACCAAACAATACAAACGAAACGGCGGGAAATTCGTTTGGATAAATGAAAGCAATATATAGTTAAAGAGTTTAGGCTAGGTAAAAATGGCAAAATTTCATTCTTGTAATCAGCCACTGTAGGATTGTCCGCTAGTCATACTGTATCCGGTGCCTTCGGGAAGTCTGATTCGGATTCAATAATCATGTGCGGGTCATTTTCCAATTTTCTAATATAGACTTTGCCATTTTTTACCCAACAGTATTTGTAGTTATTAGTTTTGGCAAAATCTCGAGCTAAGAAGAATAATCTTTTTATTCTCGATGTATTGTTTTCTGAGATATAAATGAGCTTCTTTGGTCCATCAATAGTTAAATCTTCCGTCGATAAATGGTGCTTCTCCTTATTATATTTTTTGGACATTCTAATAAATTTTTCCTTTAATAAATTAGAGGTAAATTCGACAATGATTGGTCTATTTTGTTTGTCCTTTGTGCCTATACGGAAGATATCCTTCACTTCATTTAGTTGTATTGGAATATTCATTAAAGATGCAGCTTTCATAACGATGTTAAGTAAGTTATCTTTTGACTCTGTCTTATTGAAGGGAATATTTCTTATTTCTACGCAGGATGATCTAGCGCCAGACTCCAGTTTTTTCTATTTTTTCTTCCATATTCTGAAGACATAGCAAATGATTTTTGCGTTCCGTTTCGACCTGTTGTTCGAGATGATTGATCTTCAATTTCATGTCATCGTATTCTTGGGATAAAAATGTTATGGTCGATTGAAATTGTGAATTTTGAAGTTTTATCTCCTCCACAGTCTCAAATATCTTTTCCATTTTTTTTATTTTGGTCTTCCTTAAATTCTTGGATCAATGTTTTTAATTCAGATACATAAATGGCCAGTTGGTTTTCAGAATCTGATCTTGACTCCGAGCATTTACGTTTAGTACGGTGCGCCACCTCAGTAATATCACTTTCGCTGAGGGTAGTCTGTTCCTTGTCCATAATATTTGGCTCGGAAGAGCTGTGTGATCGCATTAAACTATGCGCACCTTTTAGCGAGGTAGTTTTAGGTTGAGGTGATCTGTTTAAAGGCATGATAGTACCGTTGAAATAACAACACAAGCACCAGGGCTTCAGATACTTAAAGAGGCCCGAGCGATTGCGGGGAGGTCAAATATAATTGACGGTATCGACGATTTGGTACAATTTTGCGAGCGACCACTTTAAATGGACCCTTCGGAGGCAGAAATTGACAACCTAGTGCTGTCTTTGTTCTTCTCAACGGTTAGCTTGCGGGTGTGAAGCGACGTCAATAGAACACCAGTTTAGAAACGTGCAGATTTATATATTTGGTTCATTTGTGATGAATGGTGTGGTGTTTGTGTGACGAATTAAAAGAAAATTAAAAATCAAAAGTAAGCTTAAAATGAAACTAAATATTATTCATTAATAAAATAAGAATCAATGAAACACTGACAGTGTTCCATGGATAATCTTTATGAAATATGAATTAAAATATAATTAACTACGATCGATTTAAGGACAATTTTGAAAAGACATTTTAATCTGTAAATATAATTAATTTATTATAATAATTTCATTAATAACATTATATAAATATATACAATAATTAACACTTTTGCAATACAAAAGTCGGGATTGTGAATATTTTAATTATTTATTTACGTAACCGAAATTACAATATGGCGCCGCATCTGCACGCTGGTTCTATGACTTGAGTGACGAAGCCGCCACCGGTGTTGATGACTGCCGTGCCCGCTGAGGGCATAGCGCCATCTACCGCCACGGTGCCGTAAACAGGGAAACACCCACTGACTTTAATAGTACCACCAATGGGCATATCACCAGTCACAGTGATGTCGCCAAATTGAAGAGCTGGCACGATTTCAGTCACTAAAGGAGCCACCTGGGTGGTTTGGACTGGCGCGTATTCTGGGAAGTACGGTGTTGCCAGACCATTTGGCAGGGAGGTGACGGTGGTAACAGCGTTGCCGGTGGCGACAGTGGGAATGCCTGGTACTAGCGTGGGTGACAGGGGATTCATCATGTTGTTTGCCAGAAGTCCATTCCCAAAGCCTGGGAATGGCATTGGCAAGCTAAAAGCTACCTGAAAAATAAAGTGCAAAGTTACATGACATGAAATATATGTCATATTAGATAGTTAAGAAATTGAATTATTCGCATATTATATTTTACTCTGCTAGATTCAGAATTAATTGCTGATCGGTATTTTTAATAACAAATTGTTTTAATCTGTATCTGATAATTAGGGTTATGAGCTACTGTTTTGTATTCTATTTGAGTTTTTAATAAAAATTTGCGACCGATGTGTATTAAATTGGAGCTATTGATTTATTGAGATAAAACACATTATTACTGTATCGACGAACAATTATAGTATAAACCAACTTTTTGCAAAATTGGAAAATTAAAGTATAATAATTTAATGTATTTTTTAAACATCCCTGACGAAAAATAGTCCCTTGCATCAACATTGTAGTTTTTAAATTATAATTTATGGCTTCTATAAGAAGATTTAATGCGAAAGAACTAGGTCACATGCCGCTGAAGGAAAGGACTAAAACATAAATTATTAAAAAATACTTACTTGTAATAACACAGCCTGGAGAATAAATAAAGACAGTCTGCCAAACATTTTGATGTTTTAATTTCGTATGAATGAGAAAACACAGCAACAACGTTTTTATATAGAATATCACATTTTATCAATTTTCTCGCGTTGTGCAATATGCGTTGTGCAAAGAGCAATTTCTTATCATAGTTGATGCACTGTCGTTAATTTCAAAATTATTGGGACATTTTACGTGTGATTTTCAGTAAAAAATTATATGTTCTAAATATTTCGAAATATTTATACTAATGTTTCACGTATTTCGTGGACTCTATACTTTAATATTATCACACAAATGAAATAAATATAGTTGTGTGTTTTATTTATTCTAGAAATATCTATAAGATTTCTTTTTTCTGTTTATTCCTAACTTCTATCTAATCACATAGGGTAGGCAAAATGTGCTTTTTTTTTAGATATGTACCAAAAAAACCTGAGCCCCGCATGACCACGATATCTGTAAAGTAATGGAAATGTCGGGAAGTTAATAAACCGGCCAAGTGCAAGTTGGTCTCGCGTCTCGCACACGAACGGTTCCGTACCATCATCAGTAAAATAATCCCTAAAAATCACGTTTGTTCCTGTTTATTAAGATCGAGATAAAATTGCTTATGTTGAAAGTCTATGATAATTTTCTGTGTTACTATCGCTTCATTTTTTCTATAATAAAACACCAAGAAGGTGGAGAGACAGTATAGGTAGGTAGTAGTTGGCACAATTAGCATAATAATGTGCCTGTAATCGTTATAACATTATTTATTTATATCTTGTGTTTGCAGCACAAATAGGCGCACATTTTCATATAGAGGGTGAAATACGTGTTGCTAATCACCAAAATAAATAAACAATTTTTAATGTTGGTAGGTGCAGTGAAGCTGAGAATACCTAGGAACAGGATAATTTTGGTAGACTTGATGTAGTTATTCAGACCTATACGTTAGTAGATTTAAACAAGGTAAACTAAATGAACTAAATGACAGTATAATTGTATATTGTATTGTATTTTGTTTTGCTAATTTTTTTAGTATTTAATATGCATCGAATATATGGTTTTAATATATTATAGTTACGCTTTTCCAATACGACTATGTATAAGTCATTTATTTTTTATGTATAAATATATCTTTAAGTGAAATTTGTAAATTTCTTTTGGGAAATAAAGTTCTTCAATCTGAATCACAAAACATAACCAGTATTTTTTTAATATATTTAACGGGGATCAATATTTCCGCAATTGTGTAATAAGGTTTCTCTCTGGGATAAGGATATCTTTGTTACATTTACTAGTCTTTTTGTTTGCTTATTAGCATCTAATAAGTAAATATTTTCATTGATCTTCCCATCCCGGCCTGCGGGTTTTATATTCAGTATTATGCATATATACATACATAAACTCATGCATTTCCCAGAAGGGGTAGGCAGAAGTGCCAAGGCACCCACATTTGGCCTTGTATTTTCCGCCCCACGATGTGATAGGGGGCGAGCCTATCGCCATATCGGGCTGTGGCCGATATTTTGGACTCCAGGCTTATAATGAAAAGAAAAATACAGTATCACTTTGCCCGAACTGTAGACCTCAGCTTTGTAACCGAACCGTAGTAAAACTGCGCCACCTAGGCAGCATTATGTAACCTTTAATTTAATACCGTAATGTTTGTCATAGCAGATTGATTGTTATATGCTGTCATATTTTATTATTAATGAAACTCATACATTATTCCACATGGTTATATTCCTAAAAACTCCTACAATTTACCAAACGTTCAATCTCAGATATTACAGCTATAAATAAAATAAAGATTTTTTTTCTTAAATATGTAAGTTGTGCCTTTGCATTTGTGAAATATTTTACAATCTATTATTTATTTCAGTATTTAGCTAGTATTTTTTTTCTACTTACTGACAATATAGGGTATAAGGTAAGATAGGATTAAATAAAAGTCTGGGTCTTGGAGTCGTAGCAAAGGAGCTACGACGTAGCAACTGCTACGCTGGTATTCTGATTCAGGAACTATTATTGCCTATAACATGTATCGTAAATGTTATTTACCATATAACGTATTTTTTACGTGTGTGGAAAATACTGCATGTGATATTATATAATGTAACTTTACTAGTGGTAAGTCTATGTATGTATGTGATGTACTGATGTATGTGATGTCTATTTCTCCCACAAAACAGCGGTGTAAATACATTTTTGTGTTTTTGCTTGAAGGATATTGTAGCCAGAGTAACTACTGGACAATTTGACACTTACCATCTTATGTCTCAGGATAGCGAGCGCAATGGGATGCCACGCATTGCTTAGTAATTCAAAGTGTTGTTTGGTTTTGCTATTGTTCATGACCTGTCATATCGCTTAACATCAGGCGAACAGCATGCTAGTCTCGCCATTCAGAGCAATAAAAAGTTATTAATTAAGTTCAATTAAGTTTTAGCCACAAAAATAATAATAAAGTTTTACAAAATGTGTGTTTGTGAGACTGGAAAGTCTCTCTTAGTTTGTGGTGCTTATGTGGTGAGATCAGGGCAAAGTATAATATCTGCTGGGTTTATTTATTTATCTAGAAATCTTAATATTTACCCAGTGGAAGATATAACATTTATATATTTCTTATAAATCCTAATATTATAAGAAACTATTGGTTCGTCGGCTCGTCTGCCTACGCATGAAATTGACACCGACCAATTTTACAATATAAATATTGTATTTATATATTTTATTAAACATGTTTAGGAAATAAAACTGATCATACTGTTTATAATTTGTATAACATTTATTTATTTTGATACATGTAAACACAAAATTAAATCCAATACTGCTAATGCATATATTATATACATAGATTTGGAATAGTCCATAAATTATAGGCCAATGTTCGTTTCGTGTAACTAATAAATGTAATTTTGGCGACCATAAATGAAATTGCGACCATAAGTGCAACCACTACCATAGGTGCAACTACGACCACAGGTACAACCACCGAGACAATTGCAACCGGCACCACCGTTGCTACCGCAACCACAGGTGCAACAACGACCGTTGGTACAACCAGTGAGGGAGTTGCAACCGCCACCACAGTTGCAACCGACACCACAAGTGCAACCACGACCACAGTTACAACCACCGAAGCAGTTGCAACCACCACCACAGTTGCAACAGCTACCACAAGTACAATCGTGACTACAGGTACAACCACTGAGGCAGTGGCAACTGCGACCACAGGTACAACCACCGAGACAATTGCAATCGGCACCACAGTTGCAACGTCTACCACGAATGCAACCACGATCACAGGTACAACCACCAAGGCAGTTGCAACTGCCACCACAGTTGCAATAGCGACCACAAGTACAATCACGACCACAGGTACAACCACCGAGACAATTGCAATCGGCACCACAGTTGCAACGTCTACCACAAATGCAACCACGATCACAGGTGCAACCACCAAGGCAGTTGCAACTGCCACCACAGTTGCAATAGCGACTACAAGTACAATCGCGACCACAGGTACAACCACCGAGACAATTGCAACCGGCACCACAGTGGCTACCACAACCACAAGTGCGACTACGACCGCAGGTACAACCACCGAGGCAGTTGCAACTGCCACCACAACTGCAACCACGACCACAGGTACAACCACTGAGGCATTTGCAACCGCCACACCAGTTGCAACCACTACCACAAGTGCAACCACGACCACAAGTACACCCGCCATCACTGATGCCACTGCGACCGCAGTTACAACCGCCATCGCAAGTACAACCATGACCATTGGTAGCACCCAGACAGTAACCACCACCGCAGGTGCAACCGCGACCACAGTTGCCAACACTGCGAGCACCACTGTTGCTACTCCTTCCATATTTGCAACCAGAGCTGTATGCGCGACCAGGACCATAGCTGTCAGTGATCTTAACCCTGCCAGTGACTGGTACGATCTCCATAAATTGCACTGAACTGATTATTGGCACCAGCTCTGTATTTATTGATGTCTCAGCTTCTAGCAACTCTTCTGTTATATTGATAGTACCATTCCAAATACCAACATAAGTGGTTATCGAAGGTCCTGGGATAAGTGCGGGAAGTCCTGGTGTTATGACGGGGAATCTTCCGAAACTGCCACCAAAGCTAAGGTCGCCATAGCTCAAAATGTTAATTAAGTCGAAGATGCTAGCAGGGTAGTCTAGTACGGCAAGTGTCGGTGGCAAAGGAATGCATTGAGTGAGGGTTACCTGTAAAATAAAAATAAATTTAATTAAGTACACCCTGCAGTCACACACTGATCCTACAGTGAGATACCAATTCTTGTGTTTTGGGTGTCAGAAACTATAAAAGACTGTTTTCTGCATAATTGTGCTGGTACTGAATTCCAGTGAAGCGAGAGTGAAGATGTGATTTACTGCTTGGGTCGTGACGGGGACAGAAACAGAAGGAATGGTATGATCATAGATAATACACTATATAGGAAAGGTATGATACCGGTCATTTTTGTTGCAAACACTTTGTTTGCAGTTCCGCCCGCGATAAAATAATCTATTGCTATTTCAAAATTCTGTTGCTATGATATTAAGTACTTATTAATTTAAAATTTCATGTTATCAAATATTCATTGCGAAAGCTATTAAGCGTTACACGCGGAGAGTTTTTTTTGTGGCATAGAATCGTATGCTATTATCGCATGACATAACCGCCATTGATTATCGTGTTCTGACAAATATTTATACTATGCAACATTTTTATATGCCTTACTATAATCCTGTCTTCGACGCGAGAATCTCTCCCCTTGTAAAAGGGGCTTTACAATTATTTTATAGTATTCCTTTGCTCAGTTTTTATTATTACCAAAATTATAAATTGAGACGAAAATTCTTCTAAAAAAGAAGGTCAAAAGTGAAAATGCACGAAGAGAATGATGAAAGTGGATGAAGCGAAAATAATATGTCAGGATCGAGCAATGTGCCGATCTAGCCTATCCCTATGGGATGCAGGGGTGACTTTTTGTAACATGACTTTAGTATTTAGACCATGACAATGAAAATGTACTAAGGGAGGGATGATTAAGAGTGAAATAAAACCCAAATCAGTCCTACCTGTGTAAAACAGGATTGCACGAAAACGAATAAAGGAAGCAATACCATTGCTTCAATCAATGGACTGCTTACACGAAACACTTTCTTTTATAACTAAAAACTGTCAGGTTTACCTAATTTTGATTATTTATCGTTCATACATTATGCCATTGGATTGGGTCAGAGATTACAAGATTTCCAACGATTACCTAAATGTTGATAAGGGCGTGTTATAAAAACCTCATTTTATTTTTAACCTATATTATTACGTTTGCATTAATACGAATATCAAGATGCAGCTCAGAATTGTTCTTTGTTTTTCTGCTGTGGTCATTCAGGTGAGGTTGAATTTAATAATTCAAGTAGCCGCCTCAAAGCCATAATACAAATTTTATACCTCAGCATGACGCAAAATGTTCAATATAAATTATATTTACATATTCGGTGGAACGTCTAAATCATTTGAGAACAACTCGTCTTGGTGAAGGAATTATCACGCATTACATATAAATCATGCTTGTCTAACTTTACAGAACTACTGGACAATAGCGAAACTATTATATTACTAAGTGATATACTACGAGTACGCAGCAATACTTCATTAATTTGACGACATTTCTTGCGATTCTATAACTTAGTATTGTCAATAATATTTAGAAAGAAAAGCATCAATTGACATAATTATTTGTTATTGCAGACCATCTCAGCCAGTTGCCTTGGCAACGCCTTCAATGGTTTCGGCCCTGCTATTCCCGAGTTTGGCCTTCCTGGACCTTACGGACCGGGCCGGGGCTGTGGTCTTGGAGGATTCGGTGGCCCGGGACCGGCATTCGGTCCTGGACCTCTAGCCGGCCCTGCGATCGCTCCGGAGCCGTACATCCCTGCTGCCCTCGCTTCAATGCCTCCTCCTGGGATGACAATTGCTTCAGACAACCTGCTTATTGAGGGACCAGTCATTGTTGCTGGTCGTATGCCGTTTGTAGGCTCGGCTACTGTGGAAGGCATGTTCGCCACTGCTGGTGCTGGTGCGGTTTCGTACGGCCGCGGTGACAGCGCCGTCGGTATCATGGCTGAGACACCAATGGCATCAGTAGCCGAGTTTGGATATGGCCCGATGGGTTGCGGCCGTCGCATGTTCTAATAAGTCATTGGCGAGGCGTTAAGGCTACCGCTCATTAGACCCACCGGTACCGCCTCATCGCAGGTGGAACACGGGTGGACCATGCGTGGGCTTCCTCGGTGGCAACGCATGGTTCATTCGAGGTTTGTGAATTATCAATGCCCTACAACGCAAGACAAGCATGCGAGTAACGAGTTGTCGTCGAGTGGTCCACGCGTGGACGGCGGCGATCTGGTGACGTTACGGAGTTGATGTAGTGAGCGTATGTCCATACAATTTCATATAAAGAATATTAACCGCGCGAGGCAAGGCGGTCCGGGTGGGTCTAATGAGTGGTAACCTTTACCCAAACAATCGACTGCTAGTGATAATGACGCTGAAAAATATATAAAAAAATATCCAGTATTTCCTATCAGAGGGAAAGCTCCATAATGTGAAGAATTAATTATTAAATAAAAAATATTGTTTTCTTAAATATATTTTGAACTTATTTCATTTTGCTTTGTCATGAAAAATTATATTGAAAACTATTTGATAAAATTGACTGAATACAGGTGTTTGTTCATTATTTTGCTTGTTTTTGTGTACTCTGTTATATATAGGAAACCCTAAACTGCTATTAAATAAAAAAAAAAACGTTTTTGTTTCATAGCTCATTGGGAACTGTAAAAAAGTAGGAAAATTTTCCGAGGATTAAATTATAATTAGCATTTTTCTGAGATTTGAATACTCGTAGGGTTAGAGTTAGAGAACACAGTAGGTTGATAAGTCCATAATGCAATAGTCATGTTGAAGACTATTATTAGTACCATTGCGAAAGTTCTGATAGGTGGTGACTACTCCACCATCAGGCAAACTGTGGGGTACAGTTAAGGATAGAAAAATAACATTTATAAGTTGGGTTGACTGGAGTAGTATGTACCTGTCCAACAAAAACAAAACAACAGTGAAGTGACAGTTTTGCTGTTATAATTCGTCTACAGTCTTTTGAATCGATTGCTTTTTTGTCAAATATTCGGAATAGTTTTTCTTTCGTAACATTATTTATTGTACAGGGTGTCTAAAGAAACGGCGCACCTGCTGAAAGATCTGTAGTAAAACGTCCTTTGCGTCTCTTTTAGGATGAATGTTAAATATCTTACTCTGATAATAACAAGGATTTCGACGAAAGTCTATGAAAGTTTTGTTGCTGTTGAAATTGGTTTTTATGGTATATTCTCATAACCATTTAATTAACAACGAATCGAAAACTTACGAATATTATATTTTGTCCTTTAGCTATTCCAATTGTTTTAACGCGAAAAAGCGGGTATAATACTATAAACTTTAAATAGGCATCACTCCAAAACGGATATATTATTTTTTCCAAATATTATTTCTCTATTGTCATATTTATATTATGAGCTTATATCCAGCTTAGCAAGTGCTCCTTTTTTTTGTCCATAAGAATTTAAAAATTCATAAATTCTCAGAATATCGACCGCAGTGGAATGCCAAGAATTTGTGGTGTTGTTTGGTTTTGTTACCATCCATAAGTGGTGGTATTTACCATAAGGCGAATGACGTGCTTTTTTCGCCATTCATTGCAATAAAAAAGTCAGAGCAAGCAGCCATAATAGAGTATTGGGGCGCCGGCCGCATTGCGTATTTGGCACCAGTCTACCGTGCAGGTTCCCCCACCCTAGAATATGAGTACATTTTTCATATAGTGTAGGATCATTGACATTTTATAGTAAGGCTAGTATAAAAACATCACAGGCATATTTAAGAACACCAAAGCTCCTGTTTGTAGTATATTAGATGTGCTGACCAGTCGAGTACAGTTACATATTTCGCTTACTGACTCGGAAAAAATATTATTCTATGGAAGTTAATTAGTTCTAGGTTTGATGTAATGTCTTTTAATGACATTACTATAGTTTCATTGAGTTAGTGCCGCTACTATTGCAGTCGTTATGATTTTCACGATAAATAACAACATTAAGTTTATTTGTGTTCAAAAAGGTACAAACATAAAAGATATGTCAGGACCAGTACCGAAAACGAAGCCGGGTGGTAGTTTTAGTGACTTCAGAAAAATGCAACTAAAAATTTTGAATAACAGGAGACGATATTTTTTTTCCTATCGTTTTAACTATTTGGTTGGTAAATATATAGTTTTTCCTAAAATCAGAATTTACGACCTTTTATTTTTAAAGATGCTCTGGTATGCAAGGGCTTTCATTATTATTTTAGCAAAAAATATGTATTTACTACCCAAACACAATTAAATTAAAAAAAAAACACAACATTATTGTCGTGTTTCTATTCGAAATTTTAATTGCATTGTGTTTGTGTTCACTAAATTACCACGCAGCTTCGTTTTTGGTCGCATTCTTGATATACTCTGTAGAAATAAAAAGCACTAGACCCCACTCTAGAATTCTCTGAGTTCTGGGATTTAGATATTCGTTGAATACAATATGGGTACAACTATAAAATTTACAAGTATTCATCCCAAAAATTAACTAAATAACAAAGAATGAATATGTGTTTATGTGTGCGATATTCACTAAACAAATACTCTCAACTACCAAACACATAGTGACCAGTATCAACCTTAAAGTAATACAATGGTTCATATAGTTGTTATAAATTGACGAAAACTTTTAGGTCTTCAAAGGAACTGGTTGGTACGGCCACAAAAGTTTCAAACAATCTATTTTAGAGTTGACTCTTTGTACCTTAACACGTGGTCTCATTTTCATAAACCTGACTCGTAAAACATACACACGCCGGCACAATTAAAGGAACACGCACAAAATTAGTTTTTTTTTAATTTTGTTTGCTCTTGTGTTGGTTTGGTTGTTTTATATTTTAGCACCTTTAAAAAATTAAATGATGCAAAAAGATTTTTGGATATTTAGAGTTTTATAGTTAATTATACGCTCTCAAGTGCTTTGAGGATTTTTTCACTTCTTCAAACGGCTATTCAGACCCGAAACATGTCACAAGAAGTCCGTGATGTTAATATCAGTGAGCGTACAGTGAGAACACGTTTAAATGAAGTTGGACTGAAGTCTTACGTTCCGTCAAAAGCTCCAAAACTCGAGGTGGTACATAAAGTAGCCAGATAAGCTTTTGCTCATTAACACCGCGACTGGACAAATGAGTGGAGCCGAGTTTGTTTAGTGATGAAAGCAGTTTTGTTGTGAATTGCATAGAAGGAAGGGAGAGGATCTGGAGGTATCGAGGAGAACGCTAATCGAGGAAACTTTACTGAAAGAGGTGTGTTATGGCGGAGGGGTCAATTTTGGTATGGGGTGGTATATGTTTGGAAGCACGCGCGTAGTTAATACTTATAGAAAATGGGTCTTTAGCTGCACAAAGATACGTCGCAGAGATCTTAGAGTCCCATGTGTTGTCTTTTGCACCATCCATAGGCGAATATTTTTTATTTATGCTTGATAATGCGCGGCCCCACACAGCGCAAATGGTTCGCGACTACTTAAATCAGGCCCAAATCGCGCAAATGGATTGCCCAGCAAGATCACCAGACATGAATCACATAGAGAACGAATGGGACGTTATCGAAAGAAAGATAAATGGAAGAAACCAAGCCCCTAAGATCGTCCAAGGATTAAAATTCATGTTAGTGCAAGAGTGGGAGAATTTGTCGCAAAAAAATGATTGATGACGTCATTAAAAGCATGAAGGATCATATTCAGACTCTTATCTGAGCCCGTGGTAGCAATACGCATTATTAATTTTCTTAAATTATTTCTGTAAGTTTTTAAAATACACGATTACATTTGACAATACAGAAATTTTATTTTACTGTATTTCCGTTTAATTGCATTTGCGTCATTATTAAAGTATTTTTTACTCAATTTTAGTAATTTTTATTGAAAAATAAAATATTCAGTTATTATAGTATTTTCTAAGAAATTCAATATTTAACGCGTGTTCCTCTAATTCTGCCGGCGTGTGTAGAAATTGTGGATCACAAACAGAACTGTACTCTTTAATTTTATTCGTAAAGTATTGCATGCTTGTTGTTATTATGCAGTAAAGAATAAAAATAAATAAATAAAATGAATATTCCCTCAATCGATTTTTTTTTGCATATCATATTATAGTTTCTGTCTACCAAATATTGATTGTCGTAGTAGAATGTTTGTGGTTAAGTTCTGGGCAGTAGAAATTATTTTGACCGATTACCTGTTTACCATTTAATTAGTAAAGTCTGACCAAAATTATAATATTGTATGTCTACTCTCATCGGGAAAATATATCTTTGCAAACTTATGGAGTGGTTATTAAATATATATCCCATCAAAAACATCCTGTAAAAAAATTCCAAGTCTCGCAGCTCAGGTTTTCTACCGCAAAAGTTGTGAGATGCATGTAATACCAAGTCGATTAATTTATTTAGTCCTTAAGGGACCTTCTATATAAGTTATTACGTTAGTTATTACCATATCAATATTAAACATTCTTTACGTTTTAAATAAATGGATCGACTTGGCTATCGCATGAAACATAATGTATCGTACAATTTATACATAATGCTGCTGGCCAAGTCGATCTATTTCTTTAAAACGTAAAGAATTTTTAATATTGATATGGTAATAACTAACGTAATAACTTTATATAGAAGGCCCCTTAAGGACTAAGTAAATTAATCGACTTGGTATTACATGCATCTCACAACTTTTTGCGGTAGAAAACCTGAGCTGCGAGACTTGGAATTTTTTTACAGGATGTTTTTGATGGATCTCACGTCTTTTTGTAGAGTCCTACTTTTTTCCTTTTCGGTACTTCTTACTTCTAGAATATCACTAACGATTTTTCTTAAAGCCTCTGTCTTATGGATTTTTCTTATTTTTGTAGGTATCAATTTATCACAAATATAGCGGATTTGATTATAAATGTTCTTTCTTTCATTGTAATTGATATTTTCGAGCTATTTAGTCTATTTATTTGCAAGTTTTTCTTTGTCATGTTTTTCTAGAGGAATGTTATACAGTTTCATGGGCTGAATACACCATTCCCCTCTCTATATCCCCTCCTGTTATGCCTCATATATATAGATATCTATCTACAACTATTATTCCATTATATACGGGTACAATGATTCATTAACTGCACATGTAACTTTGTAATCCTATACATTTATATGGGATTACAAAATTATTCACGCAGTTGGTATATCTAGAAAACTGGACACAAATTATGAAAAGTTTGAATTTTCCCTTACTTTAGACACTAAACACTAATTATATTCTAAATTTGAAGGTTCTATGTCTGCTAGAAGTGCCTTTGACTTTTGATGATCGGTCAGTCAGTCAGTGAGTGACAAAATTAAGAAAGTTTGACTAGTTACAATTATTAAACTACTGGTTCAAATTGAATGAAATTTTAAATATACCGTGTTTACACAATGCCTGCTTAGTAACTGAAAATTCAGGTTTCATGCTTTAGCCACAACGAAGTTATAGGGGGTTGAAAATGGTCTGAATTGCTTCGAGAAAAGGATGTTACGGCCATGCCACTTTTTAGCTCGACTTGGAGGGGGCTCGGCCGCGCCCCCAGATTTTTTAAATTCATTCCATTATGTTCTATTTCCTGTATGTTTAGAAAAAATAAATGTCCTTTTAAAATCTTCATGTCGGGATAGAGAAACGTTCATTGTGAGTGTGCATGCAGACAATTCTTTGAGCTAGCCAAAATCGATTTGGCTGAGATTCTCGCCACAGAGTGACCGCGTGGGTGGCATATACACTTTTTATGCTGGCTATGGATTATTATAGATATAAAGAAATATCTTTATGTATTTGATAATAGAATAAACTTTATAATTATTTAATTTGTAAAAAATATATTATATAGATAGAATAGATTTTCGCTGTAGGAGATACATGAAGTTTCATTTCATTTACTTTTTTGATTGCCTGTAGACTAAGGGGAGAGGGAGAACGATCTAGCATGAAGTAACAATAATGAAAGAACATCAATTATATTGATAAATAAAGTATAATTTACTTCATACACTACAAGACATTAAATATACAATAATAAATCATTTTCTAAAACACTAAGTTACTGCCACAACCGCAGGAACCGCTAATGGTAACCACACCACCAGCCCTCACGTCACCACCAAACTGTACCGCTCCCACAATTGGTACTTGACCAGCAACAACGGTGGTACCAGCAACAGGCAGCTCACCAGCAACCTTCAAGTCACCGTTGCCAACACCTCCGTAGTTTCCAGCCATACCGGGAATACCAGCTACAGAAGCCATTCCAGCACTGGCTAGTCCTGGACCAACTATTCCAGGGGCAACCATTCCAGGGGCAACCATACCGGGTGCAACCATTCCTTGTCCCACCATTCCAGGCGCCACCATTCCAGGGGCAACCATTCCAGGTGCAACCATTCCAGGCGGTACCATTCCCGGTGACATCATTCCAGTAGCAGCCATTCCATTTGCTGCCATTCCATTGGGGTATCCCAGGCCATTCATTCCAACGCCTAAGCCAGGGTTTCCAAAGCCGAGGTTGTTAGGGTAGCCCATTCCACCCATATTAACTGCAGGATTTAGGGCTGGGTTCATGGCTTGGCCAAAACAGATCTAAAAATAAATATAATGTTTTTTTTTAAGTTTATTATTAAATATAATTTTCTTTGGCTACACATTTTCAATGAATTTTTATCGGTATGACATAATAATTACATTACCCCGTTTATTATAAAACAATTATGTACTGATTTTGTAAGAATAAAATGTAATAAAAAAAGAAATTAAACTTTATCAAACTTATAAAGAAAAATCAAGTAGATAATTTACCTGAAGAATGCAAGCTTGAAGGCAAATGAGGACGAAAGCAAAGGAAGACATTTTGATCGACTGTGTATTGATCGGAATGATTTGATCCAACCAAGATATGGCTTTTATACTAAAGATTTCACGATTACCCGGTGCTTTATCGATATTATCATATTCATTACATAACTGCATGACAAGTATCGAATTGTAACAGTTACAAAAGATATCTACGCAACATTGTTTTTCAAAATTAGTATATATAGAGCAGTGGGTATTGAAGTCATCATACAAGTTTTAATATCAAACAAAAGCCTTCAAATGATGTTCAAATCGACTATTTTCTTCGCTTCTGCACTTTTGGTTAAGGTGAGTTTTACTGGTGGTATATTATTCGAGAAAATGCATGTTTTTGTCTCAGCAGTTTTTTGTATTTGTAGATTTTTGATGGATTAAATTTAGATCCAGTAAATTAAATAGAATTTCAACGGAATTTTTTTTAATCCTTAAATTATAGAGTTAATATAAGATTTTAGATAGTTTACAATTATTAAAAAAAAACAGAAAAGATAATAATAGAATTTTTATCAATGGAGGTTTAATTTGTTATATTTTTTGTTACAGACCATATCTTCGCAGTACTTGGGCAACCCTCTTCTCGGTGCAGGTGTAGGTTGTGGAACACTTGGTCCATTTGGACCAGCTTTGGGGCCAACAATTGCGCCAATGGCTGCACCAGTGGCATCACCATTGGCTTCTAATGGAGGCGGTCTCCAAGTCACCAGTGCATCTCCTATTGTTCCTACTGGACTATCAATCCTTTCAGAGAATTTGTCTATTGACGGTGGATTGGCCGTTGGTGGTCAGTTACCATTCTTAGGTACTGTTGCTTTGGCTGGCGAATATCCCACTGCTGGGGCTGGTGCTGTGTCATATGGATGTGGGGATGGCGCAGTCGGGATATTGGCTGAAGGTCCTGTGGGAACACTAGGACCGGTGGGAGCTCCAGGTCTATACACACCTGGTTGTGGTGGCGTTAGGTATTAATTTGTTATTCTCTATTTAATAAATTGTTATTTTTATAATTTCGTCTTTATTTTGAGATTTCTATATGCCCAATTTAAACGTTATAATATTTGTTATCCTTATGAATTAGTTGTAGCTTTTATGCTATTCTTACCTTATACATTACATTATTTTTTTTGCTTTGAGAGTGTTGCCACGAGTCGAATGAAGAACGCCTTCCATTTTGTGAAATCGGTTAAAATGTCTCGGATCCAATCCTAATGTTTTCCTTAAGTTTACAATATGCACAATGTAAAGTTAATTTTGTCAGTAATTTGCAAAATGAATAGACACAACGCACAACAGACCTTTCAGGCGACATAAAATAGTAGACTTATAACGTAATTATAATAAGTTATCTCTATTAGCGTTTTACAAATTCAGAACAAAAAATATAATTAAAAAGAAAAATCAATTTAACTACTTGTTTCAGATATGTTTTCATAATACAAACAATAAGCGTTTATAGTATTTGTCCATGATAATAAAACGTGAAGAGAGATAAACTGTTCCTAATTTGCTTGGATTTGTAATTCATATTTTAGTTTGGTTTTATTGTCTATGAGCGGTCGTATCGCTAATCAGCCGAATGACATGATCATCACCCATCCATAGCAATAAAAATATTTTGAAAACAGCTTCACAATACCGCATTCGTACGGCAAAAGACCGTAGTAGCTCTACACCCCACTTTAAAAATCTGAAACTACTCACATTCCCATCATTATACAAATACGAAGTAGGTGTTTTTTATTGCAGTGAATGGCAAGACGAGTATGCTGTTCGCCTGATGGTAATCGATACAGCGATATAGCGATGTATAATGTATTTGTAAAAACTTATCCCCACCTATTTAAAATGAAACCCACAGCTGACCCAAGGTTACGAACGAGTCAAATATGTTAAATATAGGTTGGAGTAACACAGAATTTCTATGGAAAGGTATTTATCCAATGGTACCAGCTATATACACACGCCGGCACAATTAGAGGAACACGCACAAAAATAAGATTTTTTTTTTAAATTTGTTTGCTGTTTGTTTAAATGGTTGTTTTTGAAATATCAGCACCTTTAAAAAATTAAATGATGCAAAAAGATTTTTGGATATTTAGAGTTTTATCGTGAATTATACGCTCTCAAGTGCTTTTAAGATTTTTTTACTTTCAAGTGGTTTCACAAAATTTTGTTTCATTACATTTTATGTGAAGATATTTTTATTGTTATTGTTTTTAGAGTACCTGTCTTGTAGGATATAAAATGAGTGGCTTACCTTCCACTGAAGTTGCCAGAGCGGTAACAATGATTGAAAATGGTCGCATTGGGTGTGTCAGTATCAGTCGTCTTTCTCAACGTTAACGTTAGAGGCACATAGGCTCTTATGTGCGGATGCCAGGATAAGGCAGAAAACGGTGGACCAGTACCCAGGTTAGTCATTTTATACGGCTGAAAACTTTGAGAAATCGTCTTCAAACGGCTATTCAGACCCGAAACATGTCACAAGAAGTCCGTGATGTTAATATCAGTGAGCGTACAGTGAGAACACGTTTAAATGAAGTTGGACTGAAGTCTTACGTTCCGTCAAAAGCTCCAAAACTCAAGGTGGTACATAAAGTAGCCAGATAAGCTTTTGATCATCAACACCGCGACTGGACAAATGAGTGGAGCCGAGTTTTGTTTAGTGATGAAAGCAGTTTTGTTGTGAATTGCATAGAAGGAAGGGAGAGGATCTGGAGGTGTCGAGGAGAACGCTAATCGAGGAAACTTTACTGAAAGAGGTGTGTTATGGCGGAGGGTCAATTTTGGTATGGGGTGGTATATGTTTGGAAGCACGCGCGGAGTTAAAACTTATAGAAAATGGGTCTTTAGCTGCACAAAGATACGTCGCAGAGATCTTGAGTCCCATGTATTGTCTTTTGCACCATCCATAGGCGAATATTTTTTATTTATGCATGATAATGCGCGGCCCCACACAGCGCAAATAAATATAAATAAATAAATACACCCAACAGTCACATACATAGTCCTGACCCCACACTAAGATCGAGTCTTGTGTCGTGGGTATCAGGAACTACGAGAGACTTTTCGGTCTCACAAACACCCAGACCCGGAAGAAATATTTGTGGGCCGCACAAACATTTCTCTCGGTGCGGGGATCGAACCCGCGGCCTCTCGTTTCACAGGCGGCGTCTAACCAACTGCGCTCCGGAGGCTGTCAAATGGTTCGCGACTACTTAAATCAGGCCCAAATCGCGCAAATGGATTGCCCAGCAAGATCACCAGACATGAATCACATAGAGAACGAATGGGACGTTATCGGAAGAAAGATAAATGGAAGAAACCAAGCCCCTAAGATCGTCCAAGGATTAAAATTCATGTTAGTGCAAGAGTGGGAGAATTTGTCGCAAAAAATGATTGATGACGTCATTAAAAGCATGAAGGATCATATACAGACTCTTATCTGAGTCCGTGGTAGCAATCCGCATTATTAATTTTCTTAAATTATTTCTGTAAGTTTTTAAAATACACGATTACATTTGACAATACAGAAAATTCATTTTACTGTATTTCCGTTGAATTGCATTTGGGTCATTAATTAAAGTATTTTTTACTCAATTTTAGTAATTCTATATAAATTATGCCTCATTTTGAATATTGAAAAATGAAAACATTCAGTTATTATAATATTTCTAAGAAATTCAATATTTAACGCGTGTTCCTCTAATTCTGCCGGCGTGTGTATAATAGAATCATACCATAAATTAGAAACTCAAAAGATGTATATACATTTATTCGAAAGGTATTTAATAAAATCTTTATCACTAAATGCTTTTGTGCGGTAAATGAATCCCATCAAAAACATCCTGTAAAAAAATTCCAAGTCTCGCAGCTCAGTTTTTCTACCGCAAAAAGTTGTGAGATCCATGTAATACCAAGTCGATTAATTTATTTAGTCCTTGCTTAAGGGACCTTTTGTATAAAGTTATTATCATATCAACATTAAAAATTGTTTACGTTGTAAATAAATAGATCGACTATGGCCTAATGGCCTAAAACATAATGTATCGTACAATTTATACATAATGCTACTGGCCAAGTTGATCTATTTATTTCAAACGTAAAGAATTTTTAATATTGGTATGATAATAATTTTATACAAAAGGTCCCTTAAGCAAGGACTAAATAAATTAATCGACTTGGTATTACATGGTTCTCACAACTTTTTGCGGTAGAAAAACTGAGCTGCGAGACTTGGAATTTTTTACAGGATGTTTTTGATGGGATTCATTTACCGCACAAAAGCATTTAGTGATAAAGATTTTATTAAATACCTTTCGAATAAATGTATATACATCTTTTGAGTTTCTAATTTATGGTATGATTCTATTATACACACGCCGGCAGAATTAGAGGAACACGCGTTAAATATTGAATTTCTTAGAAAATATTATAATAACTGAATGTTTTCATTTTTCAATATTCAAAATGAGGCATAATTTATAAAGAATTACTAAAATTGAGTAAAAAATACTTTAATTAATGACCCAAATGCAATTCAACGGAAATACAGTAAAATGAATTTTCTGTATTGTCAAATGTAATCGTGTATTTTAAAAACTTACAGAAATAATTTAAGAAAATTAATAATGCGGATTGCTACCACGGACTCAGATAAGAGTCTGTATATGATCCTTCATGCTTTTAATGACGTCATCAATCATTTTTTGCGACAAATTCTCCCACTCTTGCACTAACATGAATTTAATCCTTGGACGATCTTAGGGGCTTGGTTTCTTCCATTTATCTTTCTTCCGATAACGTCCCATTCGTTCTCTATGTGATTCATGTCTGGTGATCTTGCTGGGCAATCCATTTGCGCGATTTGGGCCTGATTTAAGTAGTCGCGAACCATTTGACAGCCTCCGGAGCGCAGTTGGTTAGACGCCGCCTGTGAAACGAGAGGCCGCGGGTTCGATCCCCGCACCGAGAGAAATGTTTGTGCGGCCCACAAATATTTCTTCCGGGTCTGGGTGTTTGTGAGACCGAAAAGTCTCTCGTAGTTCCTGATACCCACGACACAAGACTCGATCTTAGTGTGGGGTCAGGACTATGTATGTGACTGTTGGGTGTATTTATTTATTTATATTTATTTGCGCTGTGTGGGGCCGCGCATTATCATGCATAAATAAAAAATATTCGCCTATGGATGGTGCAAAAGACAATACATGGGACTCAAGATCTCTGCGACGTATCTTTGTGCAGCTAAAGACCCATTTTCTATAAGTTTTAACTCCGCGCGTGCTTCCAAACATATACCACCCCATACCAAAATTGACCCTCCGCCATAACACACCTCTTTCAGTAAAGTTTCCTCGATTAGCGTTCTCCTCGACACCTCCAGATCCTCTCCCTTCCTTCTATGCAATTCACAACAAAACTGCTTTCATCACTAAACAAAACTCGGCTCCACTCATTTGTCCAGTCGCGGTGTTGATGATCAAAAGCTTATCTGGCTACTTTATGTACCACCTTGAGTTTTGGAGCTTTTGACGGAACGTAAGACTTCAGTCCAACTTCATTTAAACGTGTTCTCACTGTACGCTCACTGATATTAACATCACGGACTTCTTGTGACATGTTTCGGGTCTGAATAGCCGTTTGAAGACGATTTCTCAAAGTTTTCAGCCGTATAAAATGACTAACCTGGGTACTGGTCCACCGTTTTCTGCCTTATCCTGGCATCCGCACATAAGAGCCTATGTGCCTCTAACGTTTAACGTTGAGAAAGACGACTGATACTGACACACCCAATGCGACCATTTTCAATCATTGTTACCGCTCTGGCAACTTCAGTGGAAGGTAAGCCACTCATTTTATATCCTACAAGACAGGTACTCTAAAAACAATAACAATAAAAATATCTTCACATAAAATGTAATGAAACAAAATTTTGTGAAACCACTTGAAAGTAAAAAAATCTTAAAAGCACTTGAGAGCGTATAATTCACGATAAAACTCTAAATATCCAAAAATCTTTTGCATCATTTAATTTTTTAAAGGTGCTGATATTTCAAAAACAACCATTTAAACAAACAGCAAACAAATTTAAAAAAAAATCTTATTTTTGTGCGTGTTCCTCTAATTGTGCCGGCGTGTGTATATAGCTGGTACCATTGGATAAATACCTTTCCATAGAAATTCTGTGTTACTCCAACCTATATTTAACATATTTGACTCGTTCGTAACCTTGGGTCAGCTGTGGGTTTCATTTTAAATAGGTGGGGATAAGTTTTTACAAATACATTATACATCGCTATATCGCTGTATCGATTACCATCAAGCGAACAGCATACTCGTCTTGCCATTCACTGCAATAAAAAAACACCTACTTCGTATTTGTATAATGATGGGAATGTGAGTAGTTTCAGATTTTTAAAGTGGGGTGTAGAGCTACTACGGTCTTTTGCCGTACGAATGCGGTATTGTGAAGCTGTTTTCAAAAATATTTTTATTGCTATGGATGGGTGATGATCATGTCATTCGGCTGATTAGCGATACGACCGCTCATAGACAATAAAACCAAACTAAAATATGAATTACAAATCCAAGCAAATTAGGAACAGTTTATCTCTCTTCACGTTTTATTATCATGGACAAATACTATAAACGCTTATTGTTTGTATTATGAAAACATATCTGAAACAAGTAGTTAAATTGATTATTCTTTTTAATTATATTTTTTGTTCTGAATTTGTAAAACGCTAATAGAGATAACTTATTATAATTACGTTATAAGTCTACTATTTTATGTCGCCTGAAAGGTCTGTTGTGCGTTGTGTCTATTCATTTTGCAAATTACTGACAAAATTAACTTTACATTGTGCATATTGTAAACTTAAGGATAACATTAGGATTGGATCCGAGACATTTTAACCGATTTCACAAAATGGAAGGCGTTCTTCATTCGACTCGTGGCAACACTCTCAAAGCAAAAAAAATAATGTAATGTATAAGGTAAGAATAGCATAAAAGCTACAACTAATTCATAAGGATAACAAATATTATAACGTTTAAATTGGGCATATAGAAATCTCAAAAATAAAGACGAAATTATAAAAATAACAATTTATTAAATAGAGAATAACAAATTAATACCTAACGCCACCACAACCAGGTGTGTATAGACCTGGAGCTCCCACCGGTCCTAGTGTTCCCACAGGACCTTCAGCCAATATCCCGACTGCGCCATCCCCACATCCATATGACACAGCACCAGCCCCAGCAGTGGGATATTCGCCAGCCAAAGCAACAGTACCTAAGAATGGTAACTGACCACCAACGGCCAATCCACCGTCAATAGACAAATTCTCTGAAAGGATTGATAGTCCAGTAGGAACAATAGGAGATGCACTGGTGACTTGGAGACCGCCTCCATTAGAAGCCAATGGTGATGCCACTGGTGCAGCCATTGGCGCAATTGTTGGCCCCAAAGCTGGTCCAAATGGACCAAGTGTTCCACAACCTACACCTGCACCGAGAAGAGGGTTGCCCAAGTACTGCGAAGATATGGTCTGTAACAAAAAATATAACAAATTAAACCTCCATTGATAAAAATTCTATTATTATCTTTTCTGTTTTTTTTTTTAATAATTGTAAACTATCTAAAATCTTATATTAATCGACTTGGTATTACATGGTTCTCACAACTTTTTGCGGTAGAAAAACTGAGCTGCGAGACTTGGAATTTTTTTACAGGATGTTTTTGATGGGATCTCACGTCTTTTTGTAGAGTCCTACTGTTTTCCTTTCGGTACTTTTTATTTCTAGAATATATTTATATAACTATTTTTCTTAAAGCCTCTGTCTTATGGTTTTTTCTTATTTTTGTAGGTATCAATTTATCACAAATATAGCAGATTTGATTATTAGTGTTCTTTCTTTCATGGTAATTGATATATTCAACCTATTTAGTCTATTTATTTGCAAGTTTTTCTAGAGAAATGTTGTACAGTTTCATGGGCTGAATACACCCTTTCCCTTTCTATACCTCCCTCTTGTTATGCCTCATATATATATAGATACCTATCTACTACTATTATTCCATTATATACGGGTACAACGAATCATGAACTGCAAATGTAACTTTGTTATCCTATACATCTATATGGGATTACAAAGTTATTCACGCAGTTGATGTATCTAGAAAACTAGACCGAATATATGAAATGTTTAAATTTTCCCTTAATTTAGACACTAAATACTAATTATATTCTAAATTTGAAGGTTTTATGTCTGCTAGAAGTGCCTTAGACTTTTGATGATCGCTCAGTCAGTCAGTGAGTGACAAAATTACGAAAGTTTGACAAGTTATAATTCTTAAACTACTGGTTCAAATTGAATGAAATTTTAAATATACCGTGTTTACACAATGCCTGTTTAGTAACTGAGGCTTCTTGCTTTAACCACAACGAAGTTATGGGGGGTTGAAAATGGTCAGAATTGCTTCGAGAAAAGGATGGTACGACTGTGCCGCTTTTTAGCTCGACTTGGAGGGGGCACTGCCGTGTCCCCAGATTCATGGACCTTCAAACTTAAGTACTAACTTCAAATATTAACAAGTCAAATCTAGAGAACTTATTTATACCATCTTGTAAATACACCTACATTTACAAATATTATAAATTATGTTGATTTGATTTTCAGTTGATTTCATTCGATCAAAACAAGTGTCATTCATATTGTTAAATGCCATTGGTTGTCTATTCCGAAAATAGTCTATTTAAAGGCTTTGTCCGCTCGATGCCCTATAACTCCGCAATGGATCAAGCGATCTTTACTTTTGGGCATGCGTGGAACGTTATCGACCAAGTATTTTTCCATCGCTCGCTATCCTTAAAATATTTCAGCGGATTGAATGACGTCATCAAGGTTGCCATAATTGCCACGTATAAGGGTGTACATTAAAAATAAATCAATAATAATTTGTGAGTATATTAAGGATTAAGGAATTAGTATTATACAAATTAAATACATTTATTATTTATTTTATTTGATTCAAATAGCCGAAGTATAATCTAGCAAGTTATAAGAAAAGTGTTACATAATAAATCGGATTGACATATACTATATTTGCATCCGAAATGGATATGAGAAGATAAATTTAATTAGAAGTAAATTTATTAAATTACGTTAATAAATTTACAGTTAAAATATTGACACTAACGGGCTTCTACGACGTTCAAATTAATGAAAGAAAAACCAAAACAAAACAAATAAACTTAAATAATCAGGAGTTTAAGCTTGGGCCTAGTTGAGGCTATAGAAGCGCAAAATATGCATATCTATATAATATCGAATATTATTGGCAAACGACATGTGAGCCGCAGGTGAATTATAACCTAGATTTGCCTAGAGCGCTAGGAAGTGAAACACTAAAGCCTAATTTTCTTACCAGCTCAGGCGAGTATATGAAGCCATTACCCAATTTCAATATGCACACGAGATCCAGGCTTTTACGGCCTACGGGCACTTAAAGACTTCATTTAAAAGTAGTTTAACCCGGATTCATACGACTTAAGAGTACGGCAATTATTTTCTGTGTAACAAAGCCAATATAAAAATATACAGAATATGAAATCACTGTTCGGACTAATAAATTGTGTTCTTTTCAGACACGGTTGTCTGGAAGAGATCGCTCTTAGCGATAAGACCACCGATTCCTAGCGTTTTAAGTTTCATCTTATAATAATTAATCTCCTGTTTGTATAATAAGGTTGTTTATTAAAAACAAACTATAATTTCGTGGTTGTATTACCGAATGGGGTAGCCAGTAGGGAGAGGTGCTACTAAATATTGCTACTTATAATTCGCCGAGATTGTTGTCCAAGACGTGATAGGGAGCGAGTCTGTCGCACTGGGCTTAAATATACCAGTCACTTACATGTTATACAATGTTGTGGAAACCCCAAAATATCTAACATTGTAATAACCAACTAGGGAATGGAGACCAGGCCCACACGATTCACAACTCGTGCTAGATCGTCGAGGCAAATGACAATTTTCTGACAATTATGCATTCGAATGCGAAAAGATCGTACAACCAACATTCAAACATGTCTTCACCTTGTTATGTAATAAATGCATGTAACCTCATTTATCAGTTATAATTTTACATAATTAAATCACAAAATGTACCTGCGTTTCCGCATAATAAGATAAGCATTTCTTCACGCACGATAAGTCGGAAGTACGTGACAATTCATTGCTCAACCATTTTGATATGTGACACGTAATTTTACTATCAGCCCATGTACGTCCCACTGCAGGAAAGTTCATCAATAATCGAGAACGATTGAGAGGGCTAGTTAGTCAGGTCATTTAGTCCACCACGTTAGCCTAGTGCGGGTTGATGAACTTTATATGCCATTGAAATTGTTACAAATCTCTATACTATTCAGATTTCCTCACGACGTTCTCCATCACTGTTATAGCACATGGTGATTGACCTTGATGGTCAACATCCGATGGTACACCCGTGACTCGCAAAAGTCAGAGGTGTGCCCTGAGATTTCAACCTGCGACCATGTCCGTTTACTAATAGGCCACCAAGCACTCCCTCATATGTGAGTGGCCTCCTGGGTAAATACCACCCATAATTAACCATAACCATAATTAGGTATATACTTTGTCATACGGCGAATGCTAAACAAAAGGACTTTAATATCCTATCCCGAACAAACACTACAGCATAATGTAAAACTTTCTGTTTAAAATGTTATATTTCATATACTTGTTTTAAAAGTGCGTGATGGTCGGTTTAGAAACGAACCAGACGCACCTGCCCACATACTCACGGTGTTCGCGGATTCAAATTCCAGGGCATACTTCTGACTTTTTGAAGTCTTGTGTGTATTGATAGTCAATCACCACGCACGATAGCGGTGAAGGCAAACATCTTGAGGAAACTTGAATGCCATAGCGATTTGTATGAATTTATATGGCATGTAAAGCCAGCCAACACGCAATGCCAGCGTGGTGGACTATACGGTCTTGCCACTCTCAATCACACTTTTGATTATAGAGGAGGTCCATATCCTACAGTAGAACGTATATGGGCTGATACAGTGCAGTATGTACAGTATACTTACCTATTAGAGATATTAAATCCACAGATACAAATTTATCAAAGACTAACCCTGCTTTTTTATTTCTTTATGTGTATATTGCTGTATTCAAATGTAATGCAAAAATACTTTACACTACGATTTTTCTAATAGCTCACAACCCTTCTTCTTCGCATATAGTATTTTAAATTACTTCAGCGGGCGGTCAAAAGATAATTACATTCGCAATTTTATAAAATCGTCAATTAACAAAGTTCAGAGTAGCTCTTATAACAGGTAATGATGTTAGTGAGAAAACAATTAGAAGGAAGATCGGGATGTAGGCACTGCTCGACAAACAGGCCAGAACTTATTTTTTATATTATTGCAATAAATGAAAATGGCATGCCCTTCGCCTCTTATTCGCCTGAGACGTAAGATATTAAGGCTACTATTTGCTATCCTTTTAGGGGACGATCCATGATAGAGCACGTGAGTATTGGTTCTAATTATCTGCAAAGTTGTGCGATTGTTGGTTAGAAAGCTATGCAACAAGTCGTGTGTATGAACAATTAATAATATTTAAAATTATAATAATTTAAAACGCATTTTTTTTATATTATAGTGGGCAAACGAGCATGCGGTACACCTTTTTTTTTTTTTTTTTTTTTTTTTTTTATTGCATTGAATGGCGAGACGAGCAAGCCGTTCGCCTGATGGTAAGCGATACGACCGCTCATAAACAGTAGCAATATTCCACTGCGCTCGCCATCCTGAGACATAAGATGTTAAGTCTCAATATGTCCAGTAGTTGCTCTGGCTACAATGTCCTTCAATCCGAAACACAACAGTGCATTTAAGCAGTGTTGTTTCACGGGAGAAATAGACATTGCGGTGGTACCTACCCAGATGGCTTCTCACATATGAGAGACCTACCACCAGTAGATGATGGTAAGTGAACACCGCTGCCCATGGACATCTGCAACACCATAGGGCATGGAGATGCGTTGCCGGCCTTTGAGGTGGGAATACGCTCGTTTTTTGAAGGTCGCCAGGTCGTATCTATCCGGGAATGATGCCGCTGGCAACTGGTTCCACAGATTTGTAGTACGATATGTATGATACTTCATAATATCATATTATATTAACTCTTAATAATTTCAAATAAAGAGCAAGTCTTCTTTAAACTCTTAGCGATTCTTTTTTGGACAGCCGTGGCGCAGTCGGTTAGATGCAGCCTGTGAAACGAGAGGCCGCGGGTTCGATCCCCGTACCTGGAGAAATGTTTGTGCGGCCCACAAATATTTCTTTCGGTTCTGGGTGTTTGTGAGACCGAAAAGTCTCTCGTAGTTCCTGATACCCACGACACAAGATTCAATCTTAATGTGGGGTCACGACTATGTATGTGACTGTTGGGTGTTATTTATTTATTTATTTATCCTTTCCGTAGGGTGATTCACTTAATTAAATAAGTTCAGTTGCAGTGAAGTGCAGCACTTAGTATTTGTGAACATGGATTTAAACTGTAATCTAGTCTTCTATCACATTCCGTATAGCAATATAATATGTTAGAGAAAATATTGTTATTTCCAATTACCTAGCTAATAATAGCCTAATAAGGACGTAGCTTATTAACTGTTGCTTCGATCGACATTTATACCTCGGTTGAGTTATACGTTTTTTAGTTCCAATTCTGATCAAAAGTAAACGCCAAATATTTTAGAGTACATTAAAATAAACTGCATTTTAAATAAATAATATGCTTTTATTTACATACATAGAAATATTATACATAAATAAATCTTATATTACTATCACAATTATTTTTAGTAAATACCTCCCATGCCTCCGAAGCCTACTCTACCACCGAGACCATTATAATTCATGGCCGGGGCCATAGGAGCTATAGGGGCCATAGCTGGGCCATAGCCAGCGTTCATCATTGGAGCTGTGGGGGGAGCAGGAACACCTTCCTGGACCATACCAATGCTTCCATCTCCGCAGCCGTATGTCACAGCACCAATACCAGCAGTGGGATAGGCACCATCCACGGCAACAGTACCCAGGAATGGCAGCTGCCCTGACACTATCAGAGGACCTTCAATAGTATTTTCAGAGTTGATGGAGAGACCAGTGGGGGCAATAGGTGAGGAACTGGTGACAGTAAAGCCTCCACCGTGGGAAGCGGCAAGACCTACAGGCGGGGCCATGGCAGCGGGTGAAATGGCGCCATATCCAAAACCACCATTCCAAGATGGCATGGCGGGTCCAACTGGGCCCATTGGACCCATTGGGCCTATGGCTGCTCTGCTCGCGCCATGAGCCATGTTTGAAGCTAAAGCCATATTATTTGCCATGTTGTTTGCCATGTTGCTCGCAACCATGCTGTTTGCCATACCGGCCATGCTATTAAGGCCCAGACTGGGACCAAGAGGCACATTGGGGCCAAGTGCCATTCCAGGACCCATAAATGTTTCTGTCATGGCGATCTCAGGTGCTATCGCAGGACCAATTACTTCTGTACCAGAGATAAGTTGGCTGGATATAACCTAAAAAGATAGACATTGTTATTTGAGAAATGTATGCAGTTATTAAATAATTGTATGAATTTTTTTACGTACTTATTGGCTTGCAAAGATGTATTAATTACATTGAAAGCTATATTATAAAACTTTAATTAGATAATTATAAGGCTATTTATTTTTAATGTTTGTTGGAAATATATACAACTCATTTATTTTCATAAAATAATTCAGGAATATATAAATGTATATTTACCTGCATTAATAAGGACATTGTGCAAGCCAGTTTCAGGAGTGTGCCTTCCATTTTGATGTTTATTTTAAACAGGATTTAAACTTTTGTTTGAGTTCTAAATGTATTTATAGAAAATACTAAGCAAGTTACTTTTCTTCTTACTAAAAGTAATTTACTTTTTAGGAGAAGTATTGTTTTATGTTTGATTTTAAACTGATTTGGATTTTATATTATCTTGTTATCAATATTTTAAGGATGTTGGTCAATGAACGTGTTAATATTAAGTAATTATTGCTATCTTTTAATCGATAATATTACACATTTGTCATATAAATGAGTTATCACGTATTTATCTGTATGATACAACCTGTCTTTCAACAATGGTTTCGAGAATCACGAATCCTTATCAAGAGTTTATCACAAGAATAAAAAGTTTAATTAAGCTTAACATTAAAGTGTTCTATTGAGGTATAAAATATATTAACTCTTAGACCTCCTTCGCACCGGAACTATTTCAACGAAACGAACAATCAATCAATCAATGAAACAAATGTAAATCCATTCATTTGTTCATACGAAGCGAATTTTAAAAAGCGAAATATTTTTAGCCGAGCCCTGGTGACTGTCGACGTTAAGCTTTGGCGTTAAATTTTCATTTCATATGAACGTAAAGAACATCGGTAAAATCATTGTTAATGCAATTCGTAAGCGTCTATAAATTTCATGTATAAAAATATTAATAATTAATTTTCTAAGTCCTAACTCACGGCGAACTTAAGCCTGAATTACGATAACAAATTTTTCGTAAAACTCTGATATTTGCCTTAATTTTATTGGAGAGGCGTTATGTCGTTTCAATGTTGCCATTTTTAAAATATATGCTTGACTGGCTTTCTAGCATTATCTTTATCAGATAATTAATGTAAAAAAATAGAACAGAGAAGTGAAAACAGCAAAAAAATCACTGATTAATTAATTAAGTAATAACAATTTGCTTCTGTCACCCGAAAGCGCTATTGTGCAAATAATAATATATAGTTATCCCCTCTTTCCTTTTTATTTTATTGCACATGATATAACTATTAGATCAATGAATAAATAAGTACTCGATCTTTAAATTGCGTGTAAAAAATATTTTTTTCTTTTATTTGTGGGTCGTAACTTTGCCTGACGCCAATATAAATGGGACAAAATAACATTAAATACCCACAGAGTTTAACAAGATATAGAAAATGTGTAAAACCTTAAAGTGGAATATCTTTTTTCCTAGGCTTGCTACAATAGTAAATCTTAAGAAATAATTGTTAAGAAATTCGAAATGTATATTTTAAAATATTTTCATCTCAATACACACAAAAAAAAATTACAACAATAAAATGTATGGAGGTTTATCATTGTTCTTTGGGAACCATAAAAAAACCGTCAAAGTCGGCGCTTTTTAGGCGCCCGTGCGAATGGGGCCTTAGAATAATTAAATAATTAAATAGTTAGTGTCGATTGTAAATTGAAACCAAACAAAACAGATTAAAATTGTTCGTGAATATTGTGTTTGTAGTAGGTACCAAAATGACAAGTTTAATAAGCTAATTATACTACCTTCTATGTATATTTGGAGAAAACGATGAGAAAACTTGATGAACATTTATATTTTATGTCGGTCGCTTCCTATAGGTTCTGGAAATCTTCGTGGTGGACTTCCTGTGGCTGATCATGATAATTCGCTTTAAATTCGTTCAAATGGTAAGCTAGACAATCCACAAAGCAAAAGTGATGTGGATTTGATAAAAAATAAACACAAAATCGTATACGAGTTGCCCAATAATGTAGTATGCCCTCCCTCATTAAATTAGGGACGGAAATGATTTCAGCAATCTCTGATTGTTAAGTGGTAGGTTATACGTGACCTTGTGTATATGTAGGTAAACGTGTAATGTCAATAGCACTTTGAGGCAATGACCTTAATAAGAAGAAGTGCTTATCAGAGAAATAGTCGAATAAGTCACGTAATTGGATCAATCGAAAAGAAAACGTGTTCTTTCTTTATCATTTCTCCAAGAAAGTGTAAATGTGTGTCATGAGGATATTCGACCTATCAGGGCGGGTCTGATGAAACCCTCATGTCCCTGTATATATACCCGCAGCATCAAGTGTTCGATCATTCTAGTTTGCTCTCTCAGTCGACTACAACCATGAACACCTTCGCTGTCCTTTTCCTCTTCGTCCAGGCTTGCCTGGTCCAGGTAATTTTTGACCTTATTTTTTTCACAATCAGGTATTTTGCTGCTGTAATTTATTTTCTTTTTAAAACGATCAACTAAGTCTAATTGGTCTTGTTATTCCTTTGAAATCAACCAAGATATTTTGTTTTGCAGAACGTGTTCGGTAACTGCGGCCGTGGCCTGGTGGGTCCCGCGCTCGCCGCTCCCGCCATCGCTCCCCTCGGCATCCCGAGCTGCGGCGCTGGTCTCGCCGCTCCCTGGGGCTCCCTGGCCTGGGACGGTCTGGCGGCTCCTGGAATTGGTGCGTACGGCGGCTCCGGCATCGGCAACATCGCTGTGGCTGGAGAGCTGCCCGTGGCTGGTACCACCGCCGTCGCCGGACAGGTGCCCATCATCGGCGCCGTGGGCTTCGGAGGCGACGCTCTCGCCGCTGGCGCTGTGTCCATCGCCGGACGTTGCGGTTGCGGCTGCGGCGGACCCTACGCTTACTAGGAATCGCGTCACAATAAATTAATAACAAAAATATAATAGGAACTTGCATACTCACACTTTGTTTTTATTGATCATTTTATGTGAATTATATCCCATTTTACAAGTCGACGTCTTAAAGATGAAATCTTAGTATTTAATACATAATTTTTTTTTACATTACTAAATGGTAATTATAACTGCACGTAATATATAATTGAACTGTAGTGCCCTACACACACTTACTGCAAAGCACAGGACAATCTACAATCAAGAACTTGATTGTGAGGGCGTAGGCAGTGGCGGATTAGACATTTGCCGCCAGTATGCTATTTGACTATTGCCGCCCCTTTCTTTCTGTATTACGGGACATATTATAGTACGGATCACCTAATGGTTATTGATCACCGCCGCCTATGAATACCAAAACCATAAAGCGTAGAGATGCGTTGCCGGGCTTTAAGGTGGGAATACGCTGTGTTTTTGAAGGTCGCCGGGTCGTATTTTCTCGGAAATGCCTCGTTAATTCACAAGTATTAATCACGTTGTTCTAGATTTATTTGCTGTACAAATAAGTATAAATTTAATAAATAAATAGATTTTTATACATATTTAACTAATATTGCCGCTTCACAGAATTAAAGTGATTTTATTCACTTGAAAGTTATATGAGACATCCAGTGGGGTAATTCACCTAATATCTTGACGCACACCGATCAAGTTGCGGTGTAGTTGAAAATAAGTTTACGTTTCAGTGAAAAATGGTATTTTTGTACTTATTTAGCTGCGTGTGAGCTGCAGGTAAGCTATGCGTCAGTCGTATGTACCTAGTCAGGTCATAAATTCTGTCACATGTTTAATATAAAATATTGAACCAAGTTTATTCATTATGTGACCATTAATATACCAAAATGAACTTAATAAAACATAGATTCTTATGACACTAAAGTTTATTCAAAATAACCTCCGTGATTTTGAATACAGGCCTTCAATCTGCGCGGCCAGTTGTCTATCGCAGCACGAACGAGGTCCATGTCAATATCGGCGGCTGCCTTAATCAAGGATGTCTTGAGTGACTCCAAATTGGGATGGGCACGCCTTTTCCTCCAAATGTTGCCATATCTTGTAATCTAACAGATTCAAATCTGGACTGGAGGAGGGCCAGTCTTCGTGCCGGATGAAGTCGATTTCACGCGCCGCCAGTCAGTCTTGTGTGCTCTTCGCTCTATGAGCTGGCGCCGAATCTTGTTGGAATACCCCGTGGTTGTTATTGAACATGGTATAAGAAATAGGTTCCACAAGGTTCGCCACGACTGTATTTTGATACACAACTGCATTTTTTTTACACCTTTCTCACAAAAATGTACCTCTGTTAAGCCCCAATAAGAAACTCCCAACCATACCATGAGCGAGGATGGAAAATGACCTCGTTGGACACGCGGAATACGGTTGCTCGCTTCTTCACTACTGTGTGCGTCCACCTTATCATTTTGTTTGTTGTAGCTCTCTTCTACGGTAAAAAATTTTTCATCTGAAAAAAGAATTTCCCGATATTATTTTCCCGCGTACCGCTTCAACAAGCGCGGCAATCTCTTCAGTCTTAGGTCCGTTAGACGAGCATTCAAACGATGTCCTGTTTTTCTTCGATATGCCCGAAGCCCTAAGTCTTCATTTAACACCCTTTTCACCGTAGTTCTGCTTAACCCCATCTGAAGGGCCAACAGTTTCTGCTTAAGTTTGGATTTCTTTGAATTTGCGCCTTCACAGCTTTTATCACTGCTGGAGTCCTAACAGACCGAGGGCGACCACTTCTTGACCTGTTATCTACACTGGAGACTTCATTGTATCGTTTGATGGTACGATAAACGAATATTCAAATTTTTCAGTATGTCAAAAATTTGAATTGGTGCGTAACCGCAACGATGCAACGCAATAACTGCAAACACGGTCTTCTTTAAGCGTCCACTCCATATTTAAAAATGAGTAAAATTCTAAAAAGTACACATTTTTATTTTTATGAACAATTCGAAATTCGAATTCAATAAACTTTTTTGTGGCCAGCATTCTAAAAGAAAAGTTTTACTGTGTGACAATACTTATGACCTGACTGTGTAATAATTTTAGATGAATATACCGTTACGATTTGTAGGATGTTTACTTACTGTGAACATCTAAACTACACATATGCTGCACGTTGATTGTATTAAACTGTCATTTGAGCCTTCGAAATTCAAATGAATAGGTGAATATCTATCGATCAAAGTTGCGATCTGAATCACGCACATAAAATGCGCAGCAGTAGAATACGCTAAAGCTTTACTCTACTTTGACAGCGATTTTCAAATTACGAGAATACTTTTAGAAATTTAACAGCAACTGCACTGCAACTAAACTTATTTAATTACGTGAATCACCCTTCAGTTGACAGAAATCTACCATTTTTCTGCTTGAAATTTGCCTTAACAAGGTTAACGAACTGTTAAATAGCTGATTAGTGAGTTTATACGTACGTCTGTGAATACCATTTTGAGTCACCTCATATTAACGGCATTTGAAAACTGTGTGTCTTCTTATGAAGAAGAGAGTTAGTCTTTAATTTAGTATTGCAAATTGAATTTTGTGTTCGGGGTACTCAAAATGCTACTGAAGGCTGAATCGGCTTAAATAAAACACGTGCTCATAAGTGGCACTTAGCAATCAAAAGCGGGTGGAGATGTAATAGAAAATTAACTCCGCTTTGGTAGGCGTCTACAATTGAAGTTAGAATCGCAAAAGTGAAGGAATTTCATTCACATCCTTATAAAGTTTGAGAGTGAAAGCCACCGGGCTTTCTGTGTCTTACGTGTCGATTCATACCATTTTTAGTAACAACTTGGGTATTAAACATCAGACAATTACATTATAGAAGGCACTAAATGTGATATCCGCCTCCATATGGGTAAAACCTGGCAACGTTTTCAAAGTCGTCCTGTACTCTACACGCCGTGTTGCTACATGTTACGGACATGGTGTTACGGGCAGTTACGAAATCAGTTCTTCTTCTTACTCATTTGCTTTCCCCCTGACAGAATAATCTTTGTTTATAAGTTTGAAGCTGATAGAATTGCAAATTTTATTAATCCTGCTAATATAAACGCGAAAGTTTGTAAGTATGGATAGATGGAGGTTTGTTTCTCTTTCACGTAAAAAATACTGAAGGGATTTTAATGAAATTTAGTATAAAGATAGCTGTCACCCTGGATTAACATATAGGCTACAGTTTATTCCAAAAAATGTAGTGATCCCGTAGGGTGCGTCAGGAATCTAAATATATATATGTGCTACAAAGCCCGGCGAGATGAGACGGGACATAAACCGGATATAACGAGACGGGAAATATAGCCAACGGCGCGCGGGAAATATAGTTAGTACGCGAATAATATGTTATTAATGTGGTCTGGACTCGTAAACTATCTGCAACCTGGTGAAATCGGGCCCGACCGCTAGTTATTTATAAATCAAACAAAAACATGCAGTTGAAACTAATTTATATTATTTAAATCGAAGTAGCTAGAATGAAGATCTCAGTAGATAGCGCCGCAACCGGCAGCCGAGTCCAGCGATGCCTCTGTAGCCGAGACCCAGGGGAGCGGCCAAACCAGGGGCGAAGGCGGCGGGAGCGATGGCAGCGGGGCCGTAAGCACCCATAGGACCCGGCGGCGGTGATGGCGACGGCGCCATCTCCGCAGCCGTACGACACAGCGCCGGCGCCGACGGTCGGGAACACTCCCTCCACGGCGACAGTGCCGAGGAATGGCAGGTTACCAGCGACGGCCACGGGACCCTCCGTACACGTTCTCGGGAGGCGACGGCCGAGGCCGGTGGGAGCCGCGGGGGGGAGGCAGTAGCGACGGGCAGACCACCGCCGTAGGCAGCGTTCAAGGTGCTGGCGGCAGCAATGTCAACGGCGGGGGCGATGGCACCGCAGCCGAGGCGACCGGCGGGCAAGCCGGCGCCGTACAGACCGTCGTAGGCGAGACCGTCGCAGCCGCAGCCGGCGGTGTAGGGGCCCAGGCCGGCGCCGACACGGCCCAGGTACTGGCTCATGGCGGACTGTAATGTATAAAATAATTATAATGTTATGTAATTCCATGAACAATACCCTGTATATTATATATATACAGGGTATATCAGGACTGCTACCGAAAACGAAGCCGGATGGTAGTTTAAGCGACTTCAGACACAATACACAGAAAAAGTTGCAAAAAAAAGCGACAATTTTTTTTGTTATTTTTTCCTATGGCCATATTTGGGTGGTAATTACATTTTTTCCTAAATAATAGTGGTATACCCTTTGTATTTATAAATACTCTAAGATATAAAAGACTTTAAACTATTATTTTAGCAAAAACTATGAATTTACCACCCAAAAAATGACGATATTTAAAAAATCATAAAAAAATTGTCGCATTTCTTTGCGAAATTTTTAGTTGCATTATGTTTGTAGTCACTAAAACTACCACCCGGCTTAGTTTTCGGTAGCAGTTTTGAGATACCCAGTATATACAGAACATATACAGAATATCTTAGGTAATACAAATTACGACAATCATTTCACCGCACCTGAACGAAGAGCGCAGAAGCGCAGATGAGAAGGATTTTAGCGGGCCATTGTATTGAAATGTTTTCCACAGTGAATCAAAAACAGTGAAAAGAATCTTTTTATACAAATTAAACTACTCTTACAACATTGCCCTACATTTTTTTGAAACAGTTTTATCAGTGAAATTGCAGAATAAAGTCACGTCTTTCTTTCAGATTAAAACAATGTTACTCCGTTATCATTTCATAAAGTAAGTCTAAATGTGTGTCGTGAGGTTGTGTAGTGAGCATTTTGTTCTATCTAGGCTGGGTTCTTATGAAACTGTCGTGTCCCTGTATATATACTCGCAGCAAGAAGTGCTCAAACATTCTGGGTTCCTCTCTCAGTCGACTACAACCATGAACACCTTCGCTGTCCTCTTCCTCTGCGTCCAGGCTTGCTGGTCCAGGTAATTGTTTAAACTTATAGTATCTAAAGGAAAAACATGTCCTTCCTAATATAATTTAATTACTTTGCTGCTCGTTAAGCTTTGTATATTTTTTTTGTATGAAAAAATCTAATCAGATTACTGTTTTCATTATTCCTTATTTTATTTTATTAAGATCCCCAACATAACGTGTATTTACACTATTGACAAAGCAATAATTAAAACACATGCTTAATACCGTTACAATTATAGGCGACCACGGCATGCGTATGAACGTTTGGAGTTAAATTTATCATTAAAAATCAAATCAAATTAGTTCTTACTTAAATGATATTAAAATAACATGAATTACTACTTTTTTTTTCTAAATTATGCAAAATTAAATCACAAACAACTGAAATTAAACATTCAAATAAGTAATAATACAACATCAAAAAATGATAGATTTATATTAAACATGGTATTTTGTGTTGCAGAACGTGTTTCGGCATCTGCGGCCGTAGCGTGGTGGGCCCCGCGCTCGCCGCCCCCGCCATCGCTCCCCTCGGCATCCCGACCTGCGGCGCTGGTCTCGCCGCTCCCTGGGGCGCCCCCGCCCTTGCTGCCCCCGCTCTCGGCTGGAATGGTCTGGCCGCTCCTGCTATGGGCGCTTACGGAGGTGAAGGCATCGGCAACGTGGCTGTTGCTGGAGAGCTGCCCGTGGCTGGTACCACCGCCGTCGCCGGACAGGTGCCCATCATCGGCGCCGTGGGCTTCGGAGGCGACGCTCTCGCCGCTGGCGCTGTGTCCATCGCCGGACGTTGTGGGTGCGGCTGCGGCGGACCCTACGCTTACTAGGATTCACGGCACACTGATTGAATGAATGTTGAATGATGAAAATATACTAGGAATTTGCATAATCATAACTTTGGTTTTATTGAGCAAACTTAAACGAATAATTCTGAATGTCACTCATCGCAGTAACCTAGTAATCTCAGTTACCTTGGAAGTAAAATTTTTAGGAGTATTTTTATTTATAATTCAGTAATTGTCGGGAATCGGCGCAGGACAGAAAGAAGATTTTGAGGTTTTATTTGGAGGACGTTTGTGGACTATGAGAAAGCCTTTGATTCGATCGAGACCTGGGCTGTGCTACAGTCTCTTCAGCGGTGCCACGTACAGGCAAGCGAAATGTCGGACGCCCGCCTACAAGGTGGACGGACGATCTGGCTAAGGTGGCAGGTAGTCGCTGGATGCAGGCCGCTTCCAACAGGTCATTGTGGAGATCCTTGGGGGAGGCCTATGTTCAGCAGTGGACTTCCTGTGGCTGATATGGTGATGATGATGATGATAAGTTGGAGGTCTCTCATTTCGAGACTTCTTGTGTCGCTAAGCCAACGGAGTTTATCTTTTCTTATTTAAACCTGGTTTTATATTGCTTAGGCTAATGTTACAAGTAATTTTAAGGATGTAAAATAGGTAGTAAATACATTCAACCGTCAGATTTCCGCATGCCGGACAAAGATACTTTGGCACTGATTGATTTGTATAACACTCAGGTATAACAAATCAAAAGACTAAGATATCAAGGTAAAAAATGAAATTGAGACAAATGATGCAGGTTAATCGCAAACAGCCAATTGAAATCTTCATCTATACATATAAGAAAATGAACTGATCCCTGTCATGAAAAATATATGAGAAAATCTATAAATAGCAGAATAGCAGAATATATTAACAACAGCGCCTTCGACGCTAGAAGATAATAGTGACCTATGTATACTAATTTCTTATCATATGTTTTTCCTTCCGTCAAAACTACTGCAGAAATATATATTTTTAAATTATTGTATAAATAAAATATAATAATAGCTTAAAACCATAAGACCTTTTTAGTCAATGACATTAAAATTGTTATAAAAATGAATGCTCCATTATGATCATCGTAAGCACTGCATGCTAATAAATGAGCATGGGATAAAATTATAAAATAATGACTTGCAAATGTTTATTTATTTAACTATATTATTATTATTTTTAAACGAGTAGGTCTTTATTTTGATTTCGCCGGTGGCGTAATTGTGCGGTATGATTGCAAAACTGAGGTATCGGGTTCGATTTTTCTAATAATTATCAGCTCGGTGTCAGAAATTCGTGCCCGATATGACGATAGGCTCGCCTCCCATCACATCATGAGACGAAAATACAAAGCGAATCGTGGGTCCTTGTGTCCAGTGCTTAATAGATGAGTGCTCAAAATTGGTTTTTTTTCTTTGGTCTGCAATGGTTTCTCCATTTGTAGTAGATGTCACTTTTCTCAACATCGCGTAATTATTGTTGTTAAGAAAAAATATAAAGAGGGAGAAACAAAAGTATCTGCTTATAATTATTATCATAATATGAGGAAACATAATAAAAAACAATACAACAGCCAAACTGTTATTTTATTTACTTAAAAAACCTTTGCTCAATTTAAGCTCTGTTTTCCTTAAAGTAATTTCTAAAAGCCTACTTAGTGAAAATCAGAGGCGGCTCATCCGAAAGAGCGCTGGTGCAGTGCACTCCCACGAAAATTACATACTTAGCTAATTTAATAATTTATAAAACATAAATCCTTACATTACATTCTTTATATTTTACTATGCCTATAATAAGTCTATTATATTACCTATATACATAAGTACATGTAGCGTCAATTTGTAACGAGTGGAGCGCCAGCGATTGTGCTCCTATGAAACGAAGTATAGTACGACTCTTAGTACTGTATTCAATGAGTGCGAAAGAGAGCTACGACTCGGGCTGACGCGTGAAACAAAAGATATCGTATGAGAAATTAGCGTAATCTGGAGCGCCGCTCACGCGTCACTCAGTAACTTATCGTTCAGCCAGCCGCGCCGTGCCGTGCGCGCGCCGCGCCGTGGGTATATCCTACTTATGCGCAGTTGTCGTCCTTATGTATACAAACAACTTCAAGCAAGCTCGTCGACTTCGTCAGTTAATTCACAGTTTTTTTTAAAAATAAGTATTAAAAATAGTTTGTACGCTTAATCAATTTCATTTCTGATTTTCACAAGAAAGTAATAGATATCTTCGCACGCCAAAAAGACCGGCGAATGGATTTGTATACAAATATAATAAATAGTAAAGCTCTAGTTTTTCAATTACTTTTTTTTGTGAACCCCCATCAAAAATTTCACGAGCCGCCTCTGGTGAAATTCTGGGATTTGGAAATGACTGGAGAAAATTATAATAATATAAATTAATTGAATATTGGTAAGATCTGTGCCCTATTCGAACGTCGCATACCGACAGAGGGCGCTAATGCCAATAATCAGAGTGTTAACTCTATCTCTAGTGTATACAGCTAATTAGGCGATGATATTTGTTTATTCTTCTTTGTAAACTAATAACAGTTTATTTACGTCGTGTTGTCATTTTGATCTATTAATATCTTTTTTTTATCTATCAGAATTACGATACTAAAAATTCAAATTTACCGTCTGATTTATACGTATAAGCTTAAGTAGTTTGCAATTTAATTGTATGTTATATGTCACTCAATATTGATGACAATTGAAAGACCACGGCTGCACTGTTCGAGTGTCGTACATAATAATGAAATATATAAAACATACATACATAACCTCGCGCCTTTATCACAGAATGGATAGGCAGAGGTGCAACCAGGACACCCACGTTTCGCCTTGTATTTTCCGTTCCATTATGTGATATCAGGCATAAACTGAAACCGGGCTGACAGTGAATAGGAAAACTTATTTAACAACAATTACTGTCATTGAGTACATCGTGTGCTTTTAGTTTTTAAGCTATTAATAATTGCTTGGTTGCAATTTAAAATATCTATCCTTGAATTGAAATTCTTCACTAATTTTGACGGAAAGTAAAATACATGAAAAAAAAAGCTGGAACATTTAGTTTTCTAGCGTTGATAGCGCTGTGGTTTTTATGTTAAGACAGGTATCAGTTAAATTTTTCTTATACGTATGGATAAAAATGACAATTGGCCGTTTGCAATTAACCTGTACCATTTGTTTTAGTGTACACTCTGAATTATTCGTTTAACTCATTCGATGCGGCAACAAATTTTGCTCTGCTGCATACTTCTTAACGTGAACGCCGATCGGCGTGAGCCGCCGCTGACGGATCAAAAATAAAACGCCGATTGGCGTTTTCAGCATTTCGTTATGAATTTAATTTTATTCGCTTCGAATGCATGCGATTTCCCTAGTAGTACGCTATAGTTATTGCAATAAGGACTGTTTTAGCAAGTTGCAGAATTGATTTGATTATTTTAGCCCGTTTTATATGAGATTTGTGAAGATTTGGTGATAGAAATTTGAGAAAAGGAATATCTGTAGTTTTTTTATAGATTATGGATGTAAATAGTAAGTAATTTCCCTTTATTTGATAAGTATTTCTATTGTGTTCTCCCGTGTCACAAACATCATTTTTTAAAGCATAAAAAATATATTATTTATATCTTCGAATATTATCAGGGGTTCCAAACATTATTTTTTTTAATTTCATAATGTTTATATCAATACATAGTTAGTGCATAGGTACTTATTATTATTAAAATTATCAAATTAATTATATTATAAAATAATTTAATAATATTTTTTTACAACATTCGAATTATTGATGATTGTGGGTTTTCTCAATCTCATTAAAAATATCTTCATAAATATTTTCTCGATCTTCTTGAATGAAAACGTACACATCACATAAATAGACAGAATTGATTTCAGTGTAATGGACAAAATTTGATGCTTTGAAATTTACTATTTTTGCACTTACGTGAGAATATAAATCATATTAAAATACCGCGACAATATCCGGAAAATATAGTTTTATTACGTTGTTTTTTATAATTCTGCAGTTCTTTTTCAGAGACAAAACGTCCCTTGTCGTCTAATATATTAATGGGGAAAATGCATGTTTTTTTTTATTCGATTCTACTAGTCATTACATTACCAAACATACAAATAACACGTCCAAAATATAAACTATTATGCAAAAAAATAATATTAAAAACGCTATCAATTTGGGCGATCTAAACGCGGCGGCTAAAATTTTGGCGCGGTTGCTCGTGACGTCACGATTACACAAGTTCGATGTCAAGCAGCAGTGTTTGGTTCAAAAAAATTACCAAAAAATAAAGAAAAGTGACTGAATATCGACTTAATTACCATGGAATAGCACAAAAAAACTATATTACTAATATTGTGTCGTTCGACAAAGTATATTTCCATAAGCCGAAAGTTGTAAATCTAAGGATAAAGTGGTGCAAGGCGATGAGAAGAGACAATCTATCGTGTTTGAGCTGTTTATATTGTTGTGAAGACCATTTCGATGTAAGTAAGGATATTAAAATTAAGTAAAATACATCATTCTTACGTTTACCTACCTACTTGTTTTGTTTACAATCCTCAACAAAAACATAGCCTAGTTTACGAAAGTTCTTAATAAATATATTATTAAAAATTCTTATTCGATATTCTAAATTTATCCTTATGTATGTATGAGTATACTATTACTGATAATTAAAACATCAAAATTATTAGAGCAAGAGGCTAGTGCGAGACTAGTTTTATTAATCTTTCTATTATTTCTGGGTTTGAGATTAAAGAGGATACTGAAAATTATATTAAATACAAAATAATGGCATTAGAACATGGACAAAAAATGAAGTACATTTTAATTATTGTATATTAACTTAACTGTAGGATAAAACTTCCTATTGCCCGAAATTTGTTATTGTAATGCATCATGAGGCAGTTGAAGCGAGGGAGGACATAGGAGCTGCATTCCTCTGTGTCTTCGCTGGCCCTATCTGTCTGTGATGTTTAATTCGTGGGCAATGGGGTTGGTTGCACTTTAATTAAATTTAAGAAACTTAATATTAAGTATAGTTATTAGCAAAGTGTAATTGTTTGTTGCTCCTTAAAAAAAATTAAAGAAGTTACGATTAAAAAAGGAGTAGTGCCACATATATTCCATTGCCGGAAAAAAAGAGAAGTCGAAGAGAACTACGTGGCCATTATAAACACGTCGATTTTCGGAAGATTATCCGACTGCGCTTTTATGAAAACGGTTTCAGTCATTCTCTTCACAATTAATTAATACTGGGAACACATAAAACTATAACTTAATATAAAAAAACAGCGACAAAATACAGTAAAAATCATTCCTCAGAAAAAAAACCATACAATAGCTTGTTGACAGCAGACCTCTCGTGTAAAAGTGACGTCACGTTTTCATCTACCAATAGTGTTGCGTTTCGGAAATTTTAACACACAGCCACTTTTGGTGATTAAATTTCACTATTAAATTAAAATATATTTTAAAAATTATTATATGGTGTGTTTTAGTAGCAATAGAGATTACAAAAAAGATATTTTGTCCATATTTAAGTCACGTGCATATTCCCCATTGAAAGTCAAGTTTGGGATGACATTTATTTATCTCGATCGTTTTTGGCACCACAAAAGAAACGGAAAAGTGAAAGCTCAATAAAGAGATTAAAAATTAATTAAATATCAGGAAGCATGTGGTAACTGCCAGATTATTAATAAAATATTGACAAAAAGATAAATGAAATATATTATTTTTTTATTTCGCATTTTGCTCACTGTTTTTACGCAACAAAACCTACTTGTTTAGGACACTGTGCGGGACCAAGAAAAATAGGGATTCATGTATAATTAAATAGGACAAGCAGTCGGGCCTGGCTTCGTCCGGTTGTAGATAGTTTTTAAATCCAGTCCAAATAAAAACAAATTATTTCGCGTAATAACTATATGACTTTCCCGAGCGGTGTTGATTATATTTCCCGTCTAGTTATATCCCGTTTTGTTCCGTCTCTCAGTCCATGACGAAAAACTTGCAATCCTGTCCTGTCCTATTGCGAGCCACCAATTCGAATTTAAAAAATTGCAAATTTTTCTATTTGAATATACACAGTCAGGTCATAAGTATTGTCACACAGTAAAAACTTTTCTTTCAGAATGCTGACCACAAAAAGTTTATTGAATTCGAATTTCGAATTGTTCATGAAAATAAAAATGTATACTTTTTAAGATATTATCAAAATGAATGAATCCTTCTACTTATATCTGTCGATAAAATAATTATATCTATTGAAAACATGCACCCCACGCTTTTTTTACAATAAAATATTATTTCTTATAATTTTTTACACTATCCTTAATTCATTATTATTAAAATTTATTTTCTATTTTTTAGTTGGGTTTTCTATATAAAGCGTGTTTTTTAAATTTATTAAATATGCAGTGGACGCTTAAAGAAGACCGTGTTGCAGTTATTGCGTTGCATCGTACCGGTTACGCGCTAATTCAAATTTTTGACATACTGAAAAATTTGAATATAACCAAAAGATTCGTTTATCGTACCATCAAACGATACAATGAAGACTCTAGTGTAGATGACAGGTCAAGAAGTGGTCACTCTCGGTCTGTTAGGACTCCAGCAGTGATAAAAGCTGTGAAGGCGCGAATTCAAAGAAATCCCAAACGTAATCAGAAACTGTTGGCCCTTCAGATGGGGTTAAGCAGAACTACGGTGAAAAGGGTGTTAAATGAAGACTTAGGGCTTCGGGCATATCGAAGAAAAACAGGACATCGTTTGAATGCTCGTCTAATGGACCTGAGACTGAAGAGATGCCTCGCTTTGTTGAAGCGGTACGCGGGAAAAAAATATCGGGAAATTCTTTTTTCAGATGAATTTTTTTTTGCCGTAAAAGAGAACTACAACAAACAAAATGATAAGGTGTACGCACACAGTAGTGAAGAAGCGAGCAACCGTATTCCGCGTGTTCAACGAGGTCATTTTCCATCCTCACTCATGGTATGGTTGGGAGTTTCTTATTGGGGCTTAACAGAGGTACATTTTAGTGAGAAAGGTGTAATAACGAATGCAGTTGTGTATCAAAATACAGTCCTGACGAACCTTGTGGAACCTGTTTCTCATACCATGTTCAATAACAGGCACTGGGATTTCCAACAAGATTCGGCGCCAGCTCATAGAGCGAAGAGCACACAAGACTGGCTGGCGGCGCGTGAAATCGACTTCATCCGGCACGAAGACTGTCCCTCCTCCAGTCCAGATTTGAATCTGTTAGATTACAAGATATGGCAACATTTGGAGGAAAAGGCGTGCTCAAACCCTCATCCCAATTTGGGGTCACTCAAGACATCCTTGATTAAGGCAGCCACCGATATTGACATGGACCTCGTTCGTGCTGCGATAGACAACTGGCCGCGCAGATTGAATGCCTGTATTCAAAATTACGGAGGTCATTTTGAATAAACTTAAGTGTCATAAGAATCTATGTTTTGTTAAGTTTATTTTGGTATATAAATGGTTACATAATGAATAAACTTGTTTCAATTATTTTATATTAAACATGTGACTCACTAGGTATAATCCCGTCAATATTACATTTTTTCGGGCTAAAAACTAGTCTATGTGTCAAACCAGGGTGTCAAGAATAGCCCTATAATTTAATCAAAATCGGTCGAGCCGTTTTTGTGTGAAAGAATAACAAACACACATCACACATCCATCCACACTCACAAACTTTCACATTTAACATACTTATAAGTTTGTTTAACATAATAAATAAATATAATATTTATGTTTTATAACCGATAGTTGTGAATCCCTGGAAAACGCCGATTGGCGTTTGCCGCACCTGAGTAAGAAAACTCAACTTTTCTAGAACTGAAATATCCAGAAACTATTTGTACCAGGCTTTTCACTTATAAATTACATACACATTGGTCTATATTTCAAATTTGGGCAAAATATAAACCAACTCAATATTACGCCGATCGGCGTTGTCAGTATCTGAGTAAGAAAAAATAATACGCCGATCGGCGTGCGCCGCATTGAAAGGGTTAAGTTTGCTCAATAAAACCAATAATAATAAAAATAAAAGTTTTGATTATGCAAATTCCTATTAAATTTTTATCGTTCACATTCATTTAATCAGTTGTGACATGAATCTTAGTATACGTAGGGTCCGCTGCAGCCGCAGCCGCAACGTCCGGCGATGGACACAGCGCCAGCGGCGAGAGCGTCGCCTCCGAAGCCCACGGCGCCGATGATGGGCACCTGTCCGGCGACGGCGGTGGTACCAGCCACGGGCAGCTCTCCAGCCACAGCCACGTTGCCGATGCCTTCACCTCCGTAAGCGCCCATAGCAGGAGCGGCCAGACCATTCCAGCCGAGAGCGGGGCAGCGAGGGCGGGGGCGCCCCAGGGAGCGGCGAGACCAGCGCCGCAGGTTGGGATACCGAGAGGAGCGATGGCGGGGGTGGCGAGCGCGGGGCCCACCACGCCACGGCCGCAGATGCCGAACACGTTCTGCAACATAAAATACCATGTTTACTATCTAAGGAACAAGGAAAACAGTTATCAGATTTAGTTCTTTCATACAAAAAATATAAATACAAAACTTAACGACCAGCAAACTAATCAAATTATATGAGGAAGGACATGTTTTTCCTTTAGATACTATACGTTTGAACAATTACCTGGACCAGGCAAGCCTGGACGCCAGAGGAAGAGGACAGCGAAGGTGTTCATGGTTGTAGTCGACTGAGACAGGAACCCAGAATGTTTGAGCACTTCTTGCTGCGAGTATATATACAGGGACATGACAGTTTCATCAGAACACAGCCTAGATAGAACAAAATGCTGACTACACACTCACGACATACATTTAGACTTTCTTCATGAAATGATAACGGAGTAATATTGTTTTAATCTGAAAGAAAGACGTGACTTTATTCTGCAATTTCACTGATAAAACTGTTTCAAAAAATGTAGGGCAATGTTGTAAGAGTAGTTTAATATGTATAAAAGATTGTTTTCACTTGTCATGATTCACTGTGGGAAAACATTTCAATACAATGGCCGCTAAAATCCTTCTCATCTGCGTTTCTGCGCTCTTCGTTCAGGTGCGGTGAAATGATTGTCGTAATTTGTATTACCTAAGATATTCTGTATATATATATTGTTCTTGGAATTACATAACATTTATAATTATTTTATACATCACAGTCTGCCATGAGCCAGTACCTGGGCCCCTACACTGCCGGCTGCGGCTGCAACGGTCGCGCCTACGACGGTCTGTACGGCGCTGGCTTGCCCGCCGGTCGCCTTGGCTGCGGTGCCATCACCCCCGCCGTTGACATCGCTGCCGCCAGCACCTTGAACGCTGCCTACGGCGGTGGTCTGCCGTCGCTACTGCCTCCCCCGCGGCTCCCACCGGCCTCGCCGTCGCCTCCGAGAACGTGTACGAGGGTCCCGTAGCCGTCGCTGGTAACCTGCCGTTCCTCGGCACTGTCGCCGTGGAGGGAGTGTTCCCGACCGTCGGCGCCGGCGCTGTGTCGTACGGCTGCGGAGACGGCGCCGTCGCCATCACCGCCGAGGGTCCTATGGGTACTTACGGCCCCGCTGCCATCGCTCCCGCCGCCTACGGCCCTGGTCTGGCCGCTCCCTTGGGTCTCGGCTACAGAGGCATCGCTGGACTCGGCTGCGGTTGCGGCGCTATCTACTAAGATCTTTATTCTAGCTGCTCGATTTAAAATAATATAAATTAGTCAACTGCATGTTTTTGTTTGATTTATAAATTATCAATAGAATTTACAATGTTATCAGCATCAAATTTACCAACAAAGATTGATCTGTAATATAATTCAGTTATTTTTATAGCAATTATATAAGCAAGGGAGAAAAGAACTTATTTTGTAACCACCTGTACCCGTAATACCTGGACCATGGCATGTAGAGTCCAAGATGGAAGGGTTACCTAACATAGGGTCGGATATTACATTTAAGAGCCTTCTATAATGTAACTGCCTGATACTAACAGTCGAACACTATCAAGATGTAGATAATCATTACACTTACTAGAACTAAGACCGATTAGACGGTTTAAAACCTAGTGTCAAAAGCCAGTATTAAATTAATATTCGCTCATTATCTATAAATATAAAAGTAGAACCTGACTGACTCACTGACTGACTGATGTATCAACGCACAGCAGAAACTACTGGAGCTAGGAACTTGAAATTTTACACGGATGTTTCTATTGTGATGCAAGGTAGCACTAAGAAGGGATTTTCGGTAATTCATCCCTAAGGGGTGAAAAGGGTTAAAACTGTTGTATGTAAAATCGAAACCTTAGAGTTACAATTGTCAAACTTGGCACTTTAGTTAATCATTTAAAACGGAAAATAACTGCATACTTTGTTTATCTAAAGGGGGTAAAAATAGGGGTTGAAGTGTTGTGAGACTAAGGTGATTTAATGACTGTCTAATCAACGCACTGCCGATACTACTGGAACTAGAAACGTAAATTTGACACAAGAGTTTCTATTATGACTTAAGGTAGCACTAAGGAAGGATTTTTGGATATTTAACCCCTAAGGGGGTGAAAAGGTTAAAAACGGTTGTATGGAAAATCTATACCGCTAAATCTACAATTGTTAAAACTTTGCACTTTAATTAATCAATCAAAAACAAAATAACTGCATACTTTGTTTGTCTAAAATTAGCTCCGAAGGGGTTAAAATAAGGGTTGAATAAATCATCTTATAAACAGACAGCAGTATTCAGATGTATTTTTGATATTATTTGATGTTTACTTATAAGTAGCGATATAAAAATATGGTACCTGCTATAAATAAGTGTATACGTAATTATTTAAATTTGAGGGGGACACCATTTTATATTTAATTAACTATAATCTTAAAATACTACGATGTACATTTCCCATATTTTCCACGTATCCTGAATCAACAATAATGTGTTTCAGATAAGTATAGTATGTACACAATATTGGATTTTTGTATTCATGTAGTATTCATTCATGCGTTGTTGAGTGCGTGGTGGCTTGTTGGTAAACGGACTAGACGCGACTGCTAACATGCTCACAGTGGTCCCGGGTTCGAATCCCAGGGCACACATCTGACTTTTTCGGAGTCGTGTGTGTATTGATAGTCAATCACCATGCAAAAACGGTGAAGGACACCATCGTGAGGAAACTTGCATACAATAGAGATTTATAAAAAAAAATATGGTATGTAAGTCCGCCAACCCGCACTAGGCCAGCGTGGTGGATTATATCGCCTAACCACTCTCAATGGTACTGTTGCGATTGTAGAGGAGGCCTGTGCCTTGCAGTGGGACGTATATGGGCTGATACAGATATTCATGCCGCGCGATGTATGCATCGACAACGCTTGGTGCCTGATATATGTACATATATTTCATGGCCAATGTAATTCAATTTTTTTTGACAAAGACGCCTTCTACCTGTAGAAAATCGTAGACGAGTACCTACCTCCGCTTGGATTGCCTTATCCAATTGGGTATCACAGCGTTCTCCGGCAAGCCATAGCATATTGCTGTGCGCCGCGGCATCCTGCCAGGGTTCTCTTAGCGCACTCTTCGATGTACTCTCAAGAAATCCCTTTCAATGCCACGGCATCAATTCAAATATTGGAATTTATGTCGTATTACTATCAGATAAGTTAGAATTTTCTTTATAAAAAACAACATCCCTTGCCATACCATCCCAGCGTGGGCAGGGGTGTTCTCTATACTCCGACACGATGACGAATATTCGAACATCGTACCTAAAACTGTACCAATATGTCTAAATACTTTACAAAATGTTGGCATCCTCTATTGTACGTCGTAACCATAGACTAAGTTAGGAGTTAAATGATATGTTTCATAGAGAACAGTATTGAATTTTAGAAGTAGAAAACTTTTTTTTTTTTTTATAGGTGGACGTTTAACATCCGAATATTCGAAGTTCGTATCGGAGTAAAGAGTTACCCCAAGGCCATAAGTTTCCGCCCAGTGGTCAAGGGGCGCCAGAATTCCACCACGGTATCCCCTGCCTGTCGTAAGAGGCGACTAAAAGGGGTCATCGGGGTCGCTAAGCACACAGCGGGGGGCTGTGTGCTCACGTCGGGAGTGACCCCGAGATGGGCGGCAGAACGTGTGGCCTCGTGTCTGTCGCGGACGCCCATCTCACCACGGGCGTCCGAAGTAGGGAAAGAGGGGGCATCTGCGCCCTCCCAACATGTGAGGAGCCATATTTGGCAGTGCGCCGGGTGACACGGCGAGTTAAATGGGCGCCATTCGCCTATCCACATCGCCTGTCACCCATAACGCGCGTGATGGCCACCGAGAGGTTTTAGTCGGTATGCCGGCAAAGATCTTTTTAGATCTCGGTAGGGACCCAGCCTGATAACAGGCTGGAAGGCCGGAGACCCCGACACGCCCCTTCCGATCTCCCCCGAGTGTCGGAAGGAAGGCTAAAGGAGCTTTACTCTCGTTAAAAAAAAAAAAAAAAAAAAAAGAAAAAAAAACCATAGTTTCCCTAAATAAACTTTCGGTTGTAATAAAGGAACTTTTCTCATCAAGATGACGATTCAGCAATAGGTAATTTAATTATGAGTACAGTTGTCACCAAGTCAATCCCACTTTTGATTGCCTAGTTACAACCAGACATATTGATTAAATACATTTTTTTTCAATTTAATGTACTAAGACATCATATATTAAACAAAGGGCCCGTGGCGTCCAGACCTTTGCCATTGTATAAAATTTGAATGTTGTCTGCGCATGCCTCTGATATTGGTATCTCAAGATCAGCAATTATTAAGTTTGGATGGCTTTGGAAGTTAGTAGCTTCAATGTGTCTGAAAAATTGAAAGAACCATCACAAGTGTGGTTCTTTGAACCACAGTTGAGTACTTCTTTCAACTTATAAAGCCGCCATAGTCCAAATTCACAGTGCCTATATAGATATGTGGGAGTATATTGAAAATAAGTTATATTAGAATTACCCTATTTTAAGATATATTGTATCTGACATTTCGTTACCCGCATTTTCCCCCACCTACCGCTAGTTTAGTGGTATAAAGGATGGGCGCGCATCTGTCGACAGATCAGAGTCCGCTTGACTGCGGACACGGCACGAGGGCGCTCTGAACTGTCAGGTAACGAATTTGTATCACATTCTTATTACATGCTTTATCGATTATGATTATGATTATGCTAATAATTATTGTGAAGTGATGTCATGATTATGATTATTTATCTGTAATTAAAGTATTCAAATATAAAATATTAATCGAACCTACTTAATTTTATTTACTACCTCCCTTTCTCCCACATCAGAAGTGGGATCTGAACAAAAGCTACGCTTTTGTAATATTTCTCTGCCGTCAGGAAAAGCTGAACGGAAAATCGTGTGCAACAACCATGGCTGAGCATCCCCGAGAGCTTAGAAATCTGGCGTCACCAATATTGGGCAGCAATGCATCACCAATTCAAGGTACTCGCGTGGAGGCTGACCATGGAAACGAGGCAACCCTTCATAACAACCCAACGAATAACTGTGATACAAGGCCAGTAGAATTCGTTCCCATAAGCTTCATGCAGAACATGATGCAAGACATGATGACGCAGTTTATCCGCTCTATTACACAAACTTTAAATTCAGCTTGTGTACGACCCGCTCCACGTTTTCGGAGTCTTGAGAATATTTACATTCCTGACTTTGATCCTGACGATAGAACGGACACTGTACAAAGATGGTGTCAAAACATAGAAGACCTTATAGCAGAATACGAGCTTACCGACAAGGAAGCTCTTAATTTAACAAGGAAGAACTTAAAGGAAGAGCCGCAGATTGGGCACGTCGTAATTACTCTACCCTGACTACCTGGGCAGAACTTAAAAAAGGCATGATTGAAACATTTGCCGATGAAGTGCGCTATTACGATGAATTGATGCAATTCATGGATTATACAAGTGAACAAACTACCAACCTCACGGAGTACGCGACTAGAAAATGGGAGCTAGCGAAAAAGGTGATCGGTGTAGAGATGACTGAACAACGCCTCGTCGAAGCAGTTATTTCAGGTATGTCAGACTTTCGTATTCGCTCAGACTTGTTAAGGCTGACGCCTAAAACTTTACCCCAACTGATTCAAAGCCTTAATTCATATAAACGTAAGAGACCTGGGAGAGAGATTGATCATAGTGTACCAAATAAGCGAAGTAGAAACACTTTCACTTCAGACCCTGCATTAAAACGATGTCATAAGTGCTATAAACTAGGCCATGTGCAAAATATTGTCGCTCTGACACTGTTAATCCTAATTCACAAAGACCGTTTAAGCCTGAAACTTCAAAACCTAATGAACGCCCCAAAAGTATTGTTTGTACGTTTTGCAATAGAAGAGGACATTGTTTGAAAATTGCTTCCAACGGATTAATAAGAATTGTCAGGATGGAAAATCCTCTAAAATAAACAGCCTGATTTTAGGTAAAAACCAGTTTCGTACGGTTAAAATCGAAAACCGGGAATATTCGTGCCTAATAGATAGTGGAGCCGAATGTTCACTTATTCGTGAAAGTATAGGTGAATCAATTAAAGGGAAGATAACTTACGAAACCTGCGTCTTACGGGGTGTTGGAGACAATACTTTCCAATCATCGCGTAGAAAGCAGTGCTTGGTACATATTGATGGCCTTAATATTGAGTTGGATTTTATTTTAGTCCCAGATAGATACATACAGTACGATGTTTTACTAGGTCAAAATCTTTTTGATATACCAGGTATTCAGGTCACATTTTCTAAGGATTCTGTCCTTATTTGCCGAAATGCTTACAATGTCGGGTGTCTACAGAAAAACTTAGATTTTGATGCATTACATTTTAATCCTCAGATAAGCTCGCAACATAAGATTCAGTTACAGAATATATTAAAATCTTATGATTCTATATTTACATCCGGAAATACTGTTACCAAAGTAAAAACAGGCGAATTAAAGATTCGTTTAAAGAATCCAGATAAAATAGTCCAAAGACGTCCATATCGATTAGCCCCTGCTGAACGCGAGCATGTTAAGAACCTAATTATAAACTTGAAAGATAATAATATTATTCGTGACAGCAATTCTCCCTTCGCAAGTCCCATCTTACTTGTACGAAAAAAAGATGGTAATGATAGATTGTGCGTTGATTATAGGGAATTGAATAGTAATACAGTGCGTGATCATTTTCCCCTTCCTATTATCGATGACCATATCAGCAAATTGTCTGGAGCCAAATTCTTTACCGTCCTTGACATGGCAGCGGGATTCCATCAAATCCCTGTAGCCGATGACTCTATTGAAAAAACAGCCTTTGTTACGCCCGATGGGCAGTACGAATTCTTACGTATGCCCTTTGGCCTTTGTAATGCCCCTTCAGTGTTTCAAAGGGCTATCAATACTGCACTTAAAGAATTTGTGGACAAATTTGTCCTAATTTACATTGATGATGTTGTGATATTTTCTGAAAATGTTGACGAAGGTATTGAGCGCTTAAAAGTAGTCCTTGACATTTTACAAAAAACGGGATTTTCTCTAAATGTGAAAAAATGCAAGTTTTTACAAACTGAAATTGAATACTTGGGTAGGATCGTTTCAAACGGCCAAGTAAAACCAAGCGTGGGTAAAGTTCATGCACTTTTAAATGCACCTGTCCCAACAACTATTAAACAGGTTCGCCAGTTTTGTGGACTGGCAAGCTATTTTAGGAAATTCATTCCAAATTTCGCACTAATTATGATTCCACTATATAATCTTACTCGGAACAACGTTAAATGGAATTGGACGTCTGAACATGATACCGCAAAAAATAAAATTCTCAAGTATCTTGCCTCTGAACCTGTGCTAACCTTATTTGATCCGACAAAGCTGGTAGAGCTTCATACAGATGCCAGTTCAGCAGGCCTAGGGGGCATTCTTTTTCAAAAACATAACGATCAATTAAAAGTCGTTGAATATTTTAGCATGCGAACTACCGATACAGAAAGTCGTTATCACTCTTATGAGTTGGAGACATTGGCGGTAGTCAGGTCTATTAAACATTTTCGGCACTATTTAGTAGGCAGGCCATTTAAGATCATAACGGATTGTAATTCTTTAAAGGCATCGCGTAATAAGAAAGAATTATTACCTAGAGTGCATAGATGGTGGGCATACCTGCAATCTTTTGATTTCACTATAGAATACCGTAAAGGCGAACGCATACCTCATGTAGATTATTTAAGTCGCAACCCAGTCAATATAAATAACGTTCAAAATTATAGTGAATGGCTTGAGGTTGAGCAGAATAATGACCCTGAAACTAAAAATATAAAAGAGTCTATAGAGCTGGGTACCATTGACAAAAGTTTAGCATCCAGTTACGAAATTAAAAATGGTTTATTATATCGCGTAATTTCCTTAAATAATAAAACTAAGAGACGACTCTTTGTTCCAAAATGCTATCGATGGCATATGATACAAATCTATCATGACTCAATTAAACACTTAGGGTGGGAAAAGACTTTTGATAAAATAAGGGAACAATTTTGGTTCCCCAACATGACTAAAAGTGTTCGTAAATACATTGATAATTGTCTAATTTGCAAAATTAATAAAACCCAATCGGGATCACGACAAATTATGCTTCACCCTATAGAAAAACCTCCTACGCCTTTTCATACAGTCCACATGGACACTACCGGCAAATTAAGTGGTAATAAACCCACCAAGCAATATGCTGTTGTTTTTATAGACGGGTTTACAAAATTTGTGTTTATGAAGCCGGTTAGTAACTTAACTGCAGCAGCTACTGTAAATTGTCTAAAGGAATTAATTTACAATTTCGGTACACCTAAGCGTATAGTCTGTGATCAAGCTGCCTCATATACTGGCAAAGAATTGACAAGTTTTTGTAACAGTTGGTCTATAGAGTTACATTTCATTGCTACTGGTACTAGTCGTGCAAACGGTCAGGTGGAGCGAATTATGAAGGTTTTGACAGATTGCTTTACAATTATTGAAAATACTTCCAAAAGAAGTTGGAAAGATTCTGTTGGAGAAGTTCAACTAGCTATAAATAGCACGTACAATAAAACTTCAGGACGTACCCCTTTCCAGCTTCTTATGGGTTGTGATCAGTCACCTCCTGCTATAGCGACCTTGTTCAATGATGTTGAACGCTTAGATCTTGACACTTGCCGTCAAGAATCGAAAGTCAGAATGGACGAGCTAGGTCAAAGTAAAAAGACTGATTTTGATAAGAAGAAAGCTAAAATTGTTCCTTTTAAAGTCGGTGATGTAGTATTAGTTAAACAAAACCCGCGAGTAATAAACAAACTGGACAGTAAGTTTAAGGGCCCATGTATCATTACTGAAGTAAATGATAATGACAGATACACTGTAAGGGTTTATAAGACTGGTAAGGAGTTATATGTTTCTCATGAAAATTTGAGGATTGTTAAATCTGATATGGGCCAGGAATTAACGGACTCTTTAAACATTGATTCAGATTGAAATAATGAAGCGGGAACTCTGTATATATCATATTATGTGACATGTTATGTGCGATAACTGTGTGATTATTTTGCATTTCAATAGTCGACTGGCCAGCGACTGTATGACTATGCTTTATAATTACATTGGTGGGTTAGCCATGTGATTTGGCATTTGTGGTCATGTGATTTGACCAAGGGTTTTAGCCATGTGATTTGGCATTTGTGGTCATGTGATTTGACCAAGGGTTAGCCATGTGATTTGGCATTTGTGGTCATGTGATTTGACCAAGGGTTAGCCATGTGATTTGGCATTTGTGGTCATGTGATTTGACCAAGGGTTAGCCATGTGATTTGGCATTTGTGGTCATGTGATTTGACCAAGGGTTAGCCATGTGATTTGGCATTTGTGGTCATGTGATTTGACCAATGGTTAGCCATGTGATTTGGCGTTTGTGGTCATGATATTTGACCAAAGTGTTTATATTATGTCCCAGACACAAGATTTTCATACTGTGTTTTTAACTTTCATACGGTCATTTAAATATGGAATCGATTTAAACGGATGCTCCGTTTTGATTTTTTATATTTGTTCGCGAGCCATATTGCTGCTCGTCAGAATGGCCGTGTGGGAGTATATTGAAAATAAGTTATATTAGAATTACCCTATTTTAAGATATATTGTATCTGACATTTCGTTACCCGCATTTTCCCCCACCTACCGCTAGTTTAGTGGTATAAAGGATGGGCGCGCATCTGTCGACAGATCAGAGTCCGCTTGACTGCGGACACGGCACGAGGGCGCTCTGAACTGTCAGGTAACGAATTTGTATCACATTCTTATTACATGCTTTATCGATTATGATTATGATTATGCTAATAATTATTGTGAAGTGATGTCATGATTATGATTATTTATCTGTAATTAAAGTATTCAAATATAAAATATTAATCGAACCTACTTAATTTTATTTACTACCTCCCTTTCTCCCACAGATATATAGATGCTTATGTTACAGCTACGCGCAGAAAGTCTTCCGGCTTTTATAAAAGACGACGGTCTGGCAGCTGCGGGTTTAAAGTCAAATCTATACTAATATTATAAAACTGAAGAGTTTGTTTGTTTGTTTGAACGCACTAATCTCAGGAACCGCTGGTTCGATTTGAAAAAATATTTCAGTGTTGGATAGTACACTTATCGAGAAATGCTATAGGCTATACGATATATCATCACGCTATGACCTATGGGAGGGAAGCAGTAGTGACATTTCTAGCAAATAGGAGGAAATTTTATTCGTGGTCCGATTGGTCGATATTCTATATTGATAGTCGGAATAGAACATTTTGACCGCCATTTTGAAACGTGTATCTGCACCCGGGCGGAGCCGGGCCCGACCGCTAGTCATTAATAAAACTAGAGCTGTAGTTATGCAAGTTCTTTATATTTCCACCATTCAACTTTCAACATTTAATTAATTTATGACGTGTTGTAGAATCCTAGTAAGCGTAGGGTCCGCCGCAGCCGCAGCCGCAACGTCCGGCGATGGACACAGCGCCAGCGGCGAGAGCGTCGCCTCCGAAGCCCACGGCGCCGATGATGGGTACCTGTCCGGCGACGGCGGTGGTACCAGCCACGGGCAGCTCTCCAGCTACAGCCACGTTGCCGATGCCGGAGCCACCGTATGCACCAATACCAGGAGCCGCCAGACCGTCCCAGGCCAGAGCGGGCGCGGCGAGGGTGGGGGCGCTCCAGGGAGCGGCGAGACCAGCGCCGCAGCTCGGGATGCCGAGGGGAGCAATGGCGGGGGCGGCGAGCGCGGGACCCACCAGGCCGCGCCCGCAAACGCCGAAAACGTTCTGCAAAACAAAATACCTTGGTCAATGTCAAAGTAATAATAAAACTAATAATAGGATTAGTTTGTTTCATTACAAAAAATATAAAGTTCTACGAACAACCGAAATAAAAGTAATAGGTAAAAAAAGCCATGCTTTTATTTTAAACACTAAGTTTAAATAAATACCTGGACCAGACAAGCCTGGACGCAGAGGAAGAGGACAGCGAAGGTGTTCATGGTTGTAGTCGACTGAGAGAGCAAATTAGAATGATCGAACACTTGATGCTGCCGGTATATATACAAGGACACAAATGTTTCATCAGTCCCCGGCCCTGATAGGACAACACATTCACGACGCAACCTCACGACATACTTTTAGACTTTCTTCATGAAATGATAGCGGAGTAACTTGGTTTCAATCTAAAAGAAATACGTGACATTATTCTGTAATTTCACTGATAAAAAGGTTTCAAAAAATATAGGGCAATGGTGCAACAGCAGTTTAATATGTATAAAAAGAATATTTTCACTTGTCTTTAATCATTGTGGAAAACACTTGAATACAATGGCCGCCAAAATCCTTCTTCTCTGCGCTTCTGCGCTCTTCGTTCAGGTACGGTGAAATTCCTTTTTAACCGACTTAAAAAAAAGGAGGAGGTTCTCAATTCGACTGTATGTTGTTTTTTTTATGTTTGTTACTTCGTTTCTCTGTACTGTGTGAACCGATTTCAATCACTCTTTCTTTGATTGAAAGCTGGTGCTTGTCGTTTGGTCCCATTAAAATTTAGTGAAGATCTGAAGAATATCTTCGGACCTGGAGAGAGTTCTCCTTAAAATTAAGGAGAATTGCAATGGTTCTTTTTGCATTACGTTCATTAGAAAAGTTAAGTTATAGTCAGAGAGGGAAAAAGGGGTGGGGATGAAGGGAGGTGGGTGATAAAATTAAAATACACGTAAATTCTAATATCTTCGGCAGCTTTTAACCAATTTTAGTGTTTTCTTTTTCATTGGAAAAAACGTATTGACAGGTTGATCCCAGGAATACAACATGAAGATGTGATGATTATATTCGGACCTGGAGAGTAGAACTCTTCAAAATCTAGTAGGATTCCAATGGTTCTTTTTGCATTAGGTTTATTATAAAAGTTAAGCTGCAGTGAGCGAAAAAAGGGGTAGGGGAGAGGGGGGGGGGGGGTGATAAAATTAAAGTACACGTAAATACTAGTATCTTGAGCAGCTTATAACCGATTTTAGTGATTTCTTTTTCTTTGGAAAGAACGTATTAACAGGTTGATCCTAGGAACACAACAGGAGGGGGACAAAAAACATGTGAATACTCCAATATCTTTGGCAGCTTTTAGCCAATTATAGCGATTTCATTGTCATCGGAAAGAACATATTCCTTGTGGGGACCAGATCTTCTTCATTTAAATGCCTATCAACACTAAAAAGATAAAATAACTAAAATTGTTTATTGATTTCATGGAACTCGTGCATGTTGATTAATTTGCTTAATGACTTGACTAGCCAACAAATCAAAATATATGCGTAACATATTGAAGGCGGGTCGCCCAGTACCAAACATATAGATATTTAAATTAATATAAGGCATAGGTCCTACATTTTTTTTCTAACTTGTATTCACATATTTTCAATTTAAAATTTATAATAAAACTAGAGCTGTAGTTTTATTATTTCATTTACTGGTGGTAGGTCTCTCATATGTGAGAGGCCATCTGGGTAGGTACCACCGCAATGTCTATTTCTCCCGTGAAACAACACTGCGTAAATGCACTGTTGTGTTTCGGATTGAAAGACATTGTAGCCAGAGTAACTACTGGACATATTGAGACTTAACATCTTATGTCTCAGGATGACGAGCGCAGTGGAATGTTGCTACTGTTTATGAGCGGTCGTATCGCTTACCATCAGGCGAACGGCTTGCTCGTATCGTCATTCATTGCAATAAAAAAAAAAACCAGTTCTACATAATAATTTTGTATATTTACAGTCCGCCATGAGCCAGTACCTTGGTCGTGTCGGCACCAGCCTGGGCCCCTACACCGCCGGCACCAGCCTGGGCCCCTACACCGCCGGCTGCGGCTGCGACGGTCTCGCCTACGACGGTCTGTACGGCGCCGGCTTGCCCGCCGGTCGCCTCGGCTGCGGCGCCATCGCCCCCGCCGTTGACATCGCTGCCGCCAGCACCTTGAACGCTGCCTACGGCGGTGGTCTGCCCGTCGCTACTGCCTCCCCCGCGGCTCCCACCGGCCTCGCCCTCACCTCCGAGAACGTGTACGAGGGTCCCGTGGCCGTCGCTGGTAATCTGCCGTTCCTTGGCACAGTCGCTGTAGAGGGAGTATTTCCGACCGCCGGCGCCGGCGCTGTGTCGTACGGCTGCGGGGACGGTGCCGTCGCCATCACCGCCGAGGGTCCTATGGGTGCTTACGGCCCCGCTGCCATCGCTCCCGCCGCCTTCGACCGTGGTCTGGCCGCTCCCCTGGGTCTCGGCTACAGAGGCATCGCTGGACTCGGCTGCGGTTGCGGCGCTATCTACTAAGATCTTCATTCTAGCTGCTTCGATGTAAAATAATATAAATGATATTCACTTTCAACTGCATGTTTTTGTTTGATTTATTATCAGAGGAATTGCAATCAGCTTCATACTTGTCAGTAAACATTGATCTGTAAGGTTGAATAAGGTTTTTAAAAGCTATACTATAAGCAAAAGAGTAAGGAACTGATTAAGTAACTATCAGTGCCCGTAACACCTGCAACTTGGCATGAAGAATCCAGGATTTTTTTTGACAAAGTCGCTAGCGGTTGAGATTATTGGTTTCTTGGTTATTAGTTACGCAGTATGGAGGCGCAGATTACAGTTTAGGGCCTTCTACAATGTTCCTACCTTTTATCTCATCATAAAAAATCAATCCGATTTATATTTTTTTACTTATTTAATAGGCAAGCCCTTTTCAATAGACAAAAATGGGTCGTATCAATTCGATGTGTACAAATTTAATAGTGTATGTAATTTTTTCAGGGTTCTTAAGTTTCAGTCCGCGGCGCAGATTCATGTTTACTACTTTATTTCGGCACCTTAGTCGATCTCGCTAGTTGAAATATACACAAATACTAGTTAGGTAAATAGGCATAAAACTTAAAATTCAGAGAAATAATTTGTTCTCGGCGCCTTCCTCTACTTTTTACAATGCGGCGCGGAGTATTGTAGTGGATACGCCAGGACATCGCGAGATATAGAATATAGTTTGTGTTATTTACTTTGAAAAAAAAAAAGATGAGAAAAAATAACAAAAAAAAGTAAGGAAATTAGTTTCAAACCATACTTTGGAATTTAAAAATATATTTATATAATATATATATAATTTAAAGAGTCGACTACAAAATGGTAATCAAAAAGAGGGAAATAAAATTAATCTTTTAAAACACTAAAATACCTAAATATTCTAACTATTTTTAAGCTTGGTATTTGGGAACAGCTGTGGCTTGTTGTTTTACCCCTCTAGACCGCACTGTGATGTGATTTTGAAGTGAGTTGGCATATAAACACAACACAGGAGTCACATACATATTTAGATATTTCATAATATTAAAAGATTAATTTTACTATCCTCTTTTTAATTACAGTAATTATGAGGTTGTTTTTTTAATTATTTGATTTTCTAAGCACTTGTGATTTTCTTCTGCTGTTCTATTTTTAGAACTGTAACATCAGAAATATCCATGCAATTAACACCTGTAGATAAACAAGACAAATCACACAGAAAAAAACCCAAAATCTTTCGTTAATAATTTAAAAAATTAAGTTCTTAATTAAAATATACAAAATATGAGTAGGTATAACAAGTGAATGTTCAGTACTGTAGAAATATTTAAGTTCTTTTGCAAGTTTAATCGACGGATGTCAGTTCTCCAAAACAGATGTGTTGAAATAAAACGCATAATCGTTGAAAAATTATAAGTTCTGATAATTTTAAGTTAAATAACCTTTTAATTAAGGCATCCGTAAATTATATTTTTAAATTGTGAACTTACATTCTTTTGTCGAATACAGTGTGAGGGCTGAACGTTGACACCCTAGTTGAACGCTGTAATAACTTTTATATCTTTGAATTGCAATCACTTGTGAAAATGGGCTGATGCTAATAAGGCATTACAATATGGCAAAGGGTTGGCAGGCATAGACATAAATGTGGAGACTTAAACAGAAAGGTATACTGCTTTGGCAATTAATTTCTACACGCGTGATGCTTTTTCAAGAACATTATGGAAGTTTTAATTACGTTGTAAATAATGGGATATTTTTTAAAATACTTGCTGGATTCGAATCCCGGGGCACTCCTCTGACTTTTCGGAGTCATAATATGTGTATTGATAGTCAATCACCATGCACTAAAACGGTGAAGGAAGACATCGTGAGGAAACCTGCATACCATAGCGATTTATAAAAAAATCTATGATTTGTAAGTCCGCCAACCTGCACTAGGCCAGCGTGGTGTACTATATGGCCTAACCACTCTCAATCTGTCGATTGTAGAGGAGGCCCGTGCCCTGCAGTGTTACGTATATGGGCTAATACAGATACCGGCTGTTTCTTTACCTTTCATTCATAGGGACTTAACGAAGTTTTAAAATTCCCGTTAATATAAGTTGAAATAGCTCATTAACTTTAAAATGGCTGAGACTCTCTTTTAAGCAAATTTTAAGCAGAAAATGGCGATGTCTGTCAGCTGTACGTTTGACATTTTTCTAAGTAGTGGTAATATTAGTTCAAATATGTGGAAAACACTATTATGAATTGCAAAACTTAATTAAAGTGTTGTCTTCTGTTAACATAAATTGACGAATTATATCTTAATAGTGCGTAGTGGCCTGTTGGTAAACGGACTAGACGCGGCTGCCAACATGTTCACGGTGGTCGCGGGTTCAAATCCCAGGGCACACCTCTGACTTTTCGGAGTCATGTGTGTATTGACAGTCAATCACCACGCACTAAAACGGTGAAGGAAAACATCGTGAGGAAACCTGCATACCATAGCGATTTATAAGAATTTCTATGGTATGTAAGTCCGCCAACCCGCACTAGGCCAGTGTGGTGGACTATATGGCCTAATCACTCTCAATCGTACTTTCGATTGTAGAGTAGGCCCGTGCCCTGCAGTGGGACGTATATGGACTGATACAATACAATACAATACATATCTTAATATATATAATTCACGTGTCACGTTGTTTGTTCGCGATGGACTCCTAAACCACTCAACTGATTATAATGAAATTTTGTAGATATGTGTTATTTATTCCAACTTAATAGGTAGGATAGATTTTATCTCGATTAAATTGACGAAACTATAAAATAAAGGAAAAAACATTTTGCTATACAAAATGTTCATGGATTTGTTACTGTCAAACATTTAATGTTCACACCGTCGATACGGTTATCCATCCATCCATCAGCCAAAGGAAGTCCACTGCTGAACATAGGCCTCCCCCAATGATTTCCACAGAGACCTGTTGGAGGTAGCCTGCATCCAGCGACGTCCCGCGACCTTTACCAGGTAGTCGTCGTCGGGGGTGGTAGCCGGGGCCAACCCGGGGATTCTTAGCACCCCCTGCCCCACCGTAACCATGACTGCTACCATAGCCAGGAATAGTGGGGCTGCCGGGGACTGGGGGCCTGGTCTCTATTTGTGTCGCCATTGTGGGGGTATTTGCCGTTACTCGCCACGCTTGGCAGGCGGGTTGGCGAGCGCAGTAGGGGACTGGCGTTAATGACGCTGCTGCCCGCCATTAACCGGGGAAAGGAAATAGGATTTGTGGGTAGAGGATGTTATAGGAAAGGAGATTATGGCCTGAGGGAGTGGATACTGCAGTCACGGACGGGAAGTTAAGGTGACTGCAGTAGCTCGGGGGCCGAGGTCGCGTACTCGTAGCACCTATACTAGGACAGGCCATGACCACTAGATAGGAGCATCCCTGACCTGACCTTTATATCCACAATATTCGATTATTGGCGTATTTTAGATTTTAAAGATGTAAATTAATGACATTAATGAAAGTGATTAACATTTAAATTGGTTGTCAAATATTTATGCATGCGTTCAGAAATTTATTTTGTTTATACTAAAGAGAATATATTATATTAAATGTGTGGGTGAGAAAGTGCTAATAGTGTATATGTAAGTGTGTGTGTGTGTTATGTGTTATTTATTATGTTTACTTTTATCACGAATTTTTACAGTGGCCTTTCCTTCGCTATCATTCAGTGGTAGAATATATAATATCGTCTCTGAGTGAAAAATCTGCAATCTGCAAAATATATAGGTTATATTTTGAAATGTAATGTCGAAGAAAATCGAAACCACTGAAGTCATTTCTATGAAAATTAATATTTCATCCCTTTATTACTCACAAAAAGTAATGGCGTAATATTTTTTAGAAAAACAGCATTTTGTGGTTGAAATAAGGGATCGAATATTGCATGGATAATCAAAATCGCTAAAGTGTTTAATGTCAAAAATTAATAAGGCACAATATTTGAATATGGAGAAACGGGATATAATAGAGTGGGAGGTAACTGGGATAGCTGACAGATTTGATAGGACGAAATGTAAATGCACGGTATAAACGGGATGGATAATCAAGAGAAAGGACAGGACGTATCGAGAAGTGACTGAACAGACGGGATGGGACGGAATTGAGCAGGACAGTAGGATAGCTACGTCATGTTTAGGTATACAAGAGATTATACTATATTTGACAGCCTCCGTAGCGCAGTTGGTTAGACGCCGCCTGTGAAACGAGAGGCCGCGGGTTCGATCCCCGCACCGAGAGAAATGTTTGTGCGGCCCACAAATATTTCTTCCGGGTCTGGTGTTTGTGAGACCGAAAGTCTCTCGTAGTTCCTGATACCCACGACACAAGACTCGATCTTAGTGTGGGGTCAGGACTATGTATGTGACTGTTGGGTGTATTTATTATTTATTATTTATACGATAAATAACATGTATTTGGTGTGGAGTAATATAAAAGATATCTGCTTCCAGGCAAAGGTGGGTCGGGCTTTTTTGCTATGCTAAATAATTGAATATAATATTAATCATATAATAACTAAGCCATAGCGAAGCGTGGCCGGGTCAGGTATCCTATCTAATAATTGATTTCAATGAATGTCGTCGGAGTAGTAACTGTGGTATGATATCTCCGTAGCATAATTATCATTTAAATCTGGAGAGAAGAGATATAATAGAATATAAGGTGGATAAAATGAGACATAAGAATAGGTACATGATGGGATTGGAATTGGATAAGCAGTTTAGACAACGGCAGTCATATTGATTTTAAATAAAATATGGACTGGAATCTATTTGTACCCAGGCGAAGCCGGGCCGGGCCGCTAGTTTCTTATATGGATGATAGACAAGGTTATGAAGTTGATAATTTGAATTTTAAAAGCGGTTTAAATGTATGGAGCTACGAGACATTTTATAAAAAAGGTATGTTCTTGGCAGCCAGACATTTTTAATTAACCACTTTTTATTAGCTTCACCTGTATATTTGTATGTATGTTTGTAAACGACTCCTTTGAGCTCGATTTTTCCCTACTTAGAACGATCAGATTTTATTCAAACTTTGCTTACTTATCCAGGACTGATGACAACGCAATAATTTAAAAAGCATATGACATTATCTTATCCAGAAACGAAAAAATATATTAGAACATATTGAAAATAATAAATTAATTAATTTGCGCGCAGCTGTCTTTCTTTGACAAGACAGCCGTAGATAATGTTATTAGTGCAAGCATTTAAATTATAGTTTAAAAGAGTAAAAAAAACACGCTTGCATAAAAGATCCAACTAAAAACTAAAAAAATAATTGATAATGAGTTTAAGATTCGAAAGGAAATGGAGTAGAATACAAACATTTTCTTGCTATAAAGCGTATGCTGATGTAGGATAAGTCATTGTGGTAACATATTTTATGCAAGCGTATTTTTTAGTTTTATAAACTATAATTTAATGCTTCTTTCAACTTGTCAGACACATTGAAGCTGATAACTTTCAAAGTCACTTCGATCCAAATTTCATAATTGTGATTGTGTGATGCATGTGTAGCTTTCTTAGAGGCATCTGCAAAAAAACTGAAGCTTTTAAAGGCTTTTAAATCTGTTGGACCTTCATTGGTTTGAGTGTAGTAGTAATGGGAATTATTTCTATTTCAAATTAACATCACCACCTTGTTATTTTTGAAGCCTTAGCATGCTCTATATTTCTGCTATTGCTAATTGCCCCCCATAGACATAGTAAATAAAAAAACTGATCATATATTATAACCATTAAAATAAAACAAACAAAATTGACTAAAATCAAATCAACGATCGTATAAAAATTTTAGGCGATCGCTTTGTGAATCACAATTGCAAATCTGTATCTGTATCAGCCCATATTCGTCCCACTGCAGGGCACGGGCCTCCTCTACAATCGAGAGTACGATTGAGAATGGTTAGGCCATATAGTCTACCTATGTAAGTTTCCTCACGATGTTTTCCTTCACCGTTTAAGTGCGTGGTGATTGACTATCAATACACACATGACTCCGAAAAGTCAGAGGGTTGCCTTGGGATTCGAACTGGCGACCACCGTGAACATGTTGGCAGCCGCGTCTAGTCCGTTATCAACAGGCCACCACGTACTGTAAATCACATAAGTTATATCATACATACATAAACTCACGCCTTTTTCCCAGAAGGGGTAGGCAGAAGTGCCAGGACACCCACATTTCGCCTTGTTTGTTCCATCCCACGGTGTGATAGGTGGCGAGCCTATCGCCATATCGGGCACAAATTCCTGACTCTGGGCTGATAATGAATAGAAAATCCAATATCACTTTGCCCAACCCGGGATTCGAACCCGAGACCTCAGCTTTGTAAGCCGTATCGTAGTACAACTACGCCACCGAGGCAGTCATAAGTTATATCGAAATATTATTATCCACCTCACTTGCTATTTGTGGTTGCTATTGCTATTTAATCCAACACTAGATACAAGCTATATTTTAGATTTATTTCAATGTGTAATATTCGGATAAACCAAGAAAAAATATATCATATTTTTCTCTTAATTTTAATTGTATACGAGTACTTTAGAACTGTTTGTTTCCATTAATTCACAAATAAATAAAATGGCGAAGGCCGCCACGGGCCCGAGGTAAAAATTAAGTCGTAAGTAAAACCAAAGCTATAGTTATGCAAATTCTTGATATATTTTCATCATTGAACATTCATTTAATCATTATGTGACGTATTGTAGAATCCTAGTAAGCGTAGGGTCCGCCGCAGCCGCAGCCGCAACGTCCGGCGATAGACACAGCGCCCAGCGGCGAGAGCGTCGCCTCCGAAGCCCACGGCGCCGATGATGGGCACCTGTCCGGCGACGGCGGTGGTACCAGCCACGGGCAGCTCTCCAGCCACAGCCACGTTGCCGATGCCATCACCTCCGTAAGCGCCCATAGCAGGAGCGGCCAGACCATTCCAGCCGAGAGCGGGGGCAGCGAGCGCGGGGGCGCCCCAGGGAGCAGCGAGACCAGCGCCGCAGGTCGGGATGCCGAGGGGCGCGATGGCGGGGGCGGCGAGCGCGGGACCCACCAGGCCGCGGCCGCAGTTACCGAACACGTTCTGCAAAACAAAATACCTTAGTTAATGTCAAAGTAATGATGAGACTAATAATTGGATTAGGTTGTTTCATTACAAAAAAAAATAAAGTTCTACGAACAACCAAAATGAAAGTATTACGTAAAAAAAGCCATGCTTTTACTTTAAATACTAAGTTTAAACAATTACCTGGACCAGGCAAAACTGGATGCAGAGGAAGAGGACAGCGAAGGTGTTCATGGTTGTAGTCGACTGAGAGCAAACTAGAATGATCGAACACTTGATGCTGCGTGTATATATACAGGGACACAAATGTTTCATCAGTCCCCGGCCCCTGATAGGACAACACGCTCACTACACACTTTTAGACTTCTTCATGAAATGATAGCGAAGTAACTTGGTTTCAATCTAAAGATATACGTGACTTTATTCTGCAATTTCACTGTTGAAACGTTTCAAAAAAATATAGAGCAATGGTGCAACAGCAGTTTAATATGTATAAAAGATTATTTTCACTTTTCATTTATCATTGTGGGAAAACACTTGAACTAATACAATGGCCGCCAAAATCCTTCTCATCTGCGCTTCTGCGCTCTTCGTTCAGGTACGATGAAATTCTTTTTCTACATTGTATTCACATATTTTCAATTTTAAATATATTTACTTCCTTGAAATTACCAGTCCTAAATAATGATTTTGTACATTACAGTCCGCCATGAGCCAATACCTGGGCCGCGTCGGCGCCGGCCTGGGCCCCTACACCGCCGGCTGTGGCTGCGACGGTTCTCGCCTACGACGGTCTGTACGGCGCCGGCTTGCCCGCCGGTCGCCTCGGCTGCGGCGCCATCGGCCCCGCCGTCGACATCGCTGCTGCCAGCACCTTGAATGCTGCCTACGGCGGTTGGTCTGCCCGTCGCTACTGCCTCCTCCTCGGCTCCCACCGGCCTCGCCGTCGCCTCCGAGAACGTGTACGAGGGTCCCGTGGCCGTCGCTGGTAACCTGCCGTTCTCGGTATGTCGCTATGGAGGGAGTGGTTCCCGACCGTCGGCGCCGGCGCTGTGTCGTACGGCTGCGGAGACGGCGCCGTCGCCATCACCGCCGAGGGTCCTATGGGTGCTTACGGGCCCGCTGCCATCGCCCCCGCCACCTTCGGACCTGGTCTGGCCGCTCCCCTGGGTCTCGGCTACAGAGGCTTCGCTGGGCTCGGCTGCGGCTGCGGTGCTATCTATGAGATCTTCATTCTAGCTGCTTCGATTAATATAATATATATAATACTTTCAACTGCATGTTATTGTTTGATTTGGAACCAAAGAAATTTGCAATTAGTCCATTTTTAAATAATCAGTCAGCAAAATTGTATGATGTAGAAGTAAATATTTTTGCTTTCATAGCAATATAAGTATGTAAATAAAGGAACATATTACTTATTTGAAAATAACTGCTGACTCTTGTCATACTTGGAACAAGTGTGAAGGCCAAGGTTCTTTTGAATGCCTTGAGAAAATAGGAGGACATACTTTGGGATTTATAGATTTCGGCAATTGACTACCATGATACTACCGGTATTACCATGTTGGCAAAGCTACTTTGCTATCCAGTAACAATGACAAATTACAGGCAAAACAGTATAAAAAGTTTCGAACATCACTATTAAAATAACATTTTAGACAGTATGATCTTTATACCCTAATATTCTTAAATATAAGCTAGGTTAATGATACCACGTACAATATAAAGCTAGTTAATGATACTGAGAAAGAAAACATCGTGAAGAAACCTACACACCATAGCGATTTGAACGAACTTCTATGGTATGTAAAGTCCGCCAACACGCACTAGGTCAGTGTGGTTGACTATATTTCCTAACCACTCTCAATCGTACTCTCGATTGTAGAGGAGGCCCGTGCCTGCAGTGGGACGTATATGGGCTGATACAGAATACTAGTAACAATTAAAATTACAACAATACCATTTTTTATGAATGATCATTGAATATTTTTGAATTCCTCAGCAACCTCGCATTGAAGAAAAGTATTGAGTTCATTCAAGTTGCTTATTCTGAGCATATTATGCGGGCTGCAATTTTTTTTATTATTTTTTTTTTTGTTTCGGCCGGCATAGTGACCGGACTGCACCTGATGGGTAGCGCAAATCGCGCCGTCCAGGCAAGCAGGATTGTATCAGACACAGTTTGCCGGCATGCTAAGATGCCATACAGCGCGCGCGAAAACGTTAACATTAAATCAAATTAAACAATTTTACGCTAATCTATACACAAACTAATAAATACAAAACATAACAATCAATCCTGAACACCAAATACCCACGAGGCATATTTAAATATCAGATGAATGTTGTCATAAAAATATTGACATCTTGGATTTGGCTTGTGAATGTATTTAAAAGGCTAATAGTCTAAGATCCCGCCAAACATCGACCTTCACCGAGATGTTTATTTGATGAAACGTATTTTATATTCAATTTAATATGTCAATAAATATATTGTATAGGGGTTGCCTAGCAAATTTCAGTCCAGAATACGATTAATTAATTATTAAAAAAAATATTTTTTTAAACATTTCACCTGTTTGATTATCAAACAAATTCTATACCAATCGAAAGTATGAAGCCCATAGAATATGCAAACGTTAGGTTGCTATTTTTTTCCGGTCACAACCCTCAGGTTGCCAGGTATAAACAGGTAAATCGCTACTAGTATTTTGCACCGGTCTGATTATTGAATGAAAATTAAATGAAAATAAAGATCATTTTATTACGAACACGGTAGTATAGGGTTGCCTGCGAAAAATCAGTCCCGAATTGCGGTTGTCGAATTTAGAATAGTGAAATATTGCTCCGAGTGACCATCCCATGCGATAGAAGAGGACACAGCATAGCAGCTGTTCGAAGTCCGCCCATTTAAAGAAAGAGGGTGCGCATGCTATTTATTGTTGAGAATGAAAAGGACAGCGATAGACTCGTATATGCTGTGCATATTTTTGGAGTAGATTGTGGTTATAGTTGCAATTGAAAAACGTGCTACTATTTATTGTTAAAAAATGGCGAAAACGTGTTTTTTTGTGTGATTCGGATGATGATTTTGATGATGATGATTTCCTACGTGCCGCCGTTTTGGAGATAGCGATTCAAAAATTGGTAAACGCCATTTTAACGCAAATTACATCTAGGTAATTGTGTGAACCATAATACAAATATATTTGTTTCTGATCTGGGTGCTTGTGAGACCGAAAAGGCTCGCGTAGTATAAAACTTATTATCATTGAGCTTATTATCTATCTTAGTGTGGAGTCAGGACTAAGTAGGTGATTGCTGGTTGTATCAATTTATTTCTCTCGGTGCATACATAATATTATCCCCAATAGCTTGTACTGAATGTTTGATTGATAAAATAAATAAGTGTACTCGTATACTACCTCAGTGGCGTAGTTTTATAAACCTGAGTGATTTCCAAAGTTATCTACTAACAAATATTGTATGTATTCATAAGCATGTTAAATAAATGAAAAAATAGTTATATTACGGTATGATTGCGAAGCTATACATAGGTTCTATTATTTTTGTATTTCAGTTTATTTTTTATTCCGCACTTTATAAAAGAACAGTACCTGGATGACCGAGCTTTGCTCGGTTTTTTGTTGGACTAAAGGAATTGGACACTTGAAGGAATTACTTCACTAAAAGCTAAAAGTCTTCTTGTACTTTTCACTATGTATAATTCCAATACAGTTGAAAATGGTCTTATTCTCTTTTACAAATTATTCCCAGTACCGCTCCGCGGAACATACCGTACTTTATAATATGTATTCTCTCTCGATCCAATACTCGCTCAAACGCGCAGTATATCTATAATCTTAGATTATATACATGTCTAGATGACACATCACACCTCACCGCACAGCCCAAATAAAGTCTACCAAATTTGGTAGACTCGCTTCTCACGTACGTCAGTGTCATTTGAACTACATATGGATTAATTAATGATTAATTATGCCGGTTTGTGCTGTCGAATTGTATCGCAATTATGTGGGAAAACGGTATAATAACACCAATATCACTTTTCATCGATAACCTTTGTTGTTACCACTATTCATTGAAGAAAACACGAACTTTTAATTCGTTATTTTGAAGATGAGTTTCATTGGCCAATTTATTACTATTGAGATTTGGTGAACTATGGGAGATAAAATACCAATATCATTTTATCATATTTCGATCAGAAGAAGAACAAGAAGAATGGCATTAATTATTTGATGAGCAAATAATAACTTACCTACACAATATGAATGAAACCCATGACGTCATGCTCTTTATAGTAATTTTGTTAGTTCTTTTTAATATTTTTTAGACCTACGGATTCCGTACTAGCAAATTGCTGGAGAGACATTATACAGAGGAAATGAAATGAAGACCATTCGTAGCTTCACAAGACTTCAGCGTGTGTTCCGAACATTTTACTTATGGATTGCTATTTTACATTAATACAGAAATCAGATAACACAGCCCAGGCAATAAATCCTAAAAGTTAATTCTATTCCGAAACAACAACAGGAGATGGGTTTTGATCTAAAATTACTGTATATTTTTACCATTGTATTTATTGTTTTTACTAAAATGCGTTATAAATATGATAAATAGTATAATTATTTTATAATTATTAAATAAAGAAAATTATGTATTTTACCTATTTTGTTTATCAAATAATGGAAAAAAGTTAAGTTAATAATCTGGAGTAGGCATCCCTAAAAACACACACCTTGACAGTTTGATTACAATAAGTACACGACCGGTACTCACACATATCAACGAAAGTGGGGACATTTTTAGCGCGTCGTTTGTTGGCATTGCTCAATCTAGACATGTATATAATCTAAGATCTATAATAATCCATGATCCAAACAAATAGCCATATCCAAAATTAAACGCCAAATTACCAATGTCACTGTTTATTTTTAAAGCTTTGACAGATATCCGAATAAAACCTAAAAGCTAATAAACAATTGATTTTCTTAGTGTTGCTTAACAACGCCATCTGCTGGAATATCTTTAATGTTATTGTATCGTTACGCAGTTAGTTGCACACAATAAAAAAATAGTATTATTATTCGCCAATAGATGTCAGGAAGAGGCATTTTATCAGTTCCTATTTTTTTATAACATTTTCTAGAAATGAATCCTAGCTAGATCGATTTATCGCCCCCGAACCCCCCATATACAAAATTTCATGAAAATCGTTGGAGCCGTTTCCGAGATTCAGAGAATATATTTATATATATACAAGAATTCCTCGTTTAAAGATATAAGAGTACATGATTTTTATAACCTGCATATTATAAGTGCAAATGATAATGAATTCATAAAAAATAATTGTCTATTCAATTCGCTTGTGGTAGGACATCTGCCCGTATTACGACCACCATACACAAATGCTATAGATCCACCAATCATGTGCCCCACGTGAATGTGTCCCGTTTTCTGTGGGAACTCTGTGATCCGAAACGAAGTTTGAATGTTCGGATATTCGACGTCCGATGTAAAATACAACTTTTCTACTTCTAAAAATTAATACTATTATCTTTGATAATAATCATTTTCTCCGTCTAAAAATATGACGAACGATGGAAGATTTTAATATTTTGTGTAGTATTTAGGCACATTCGTATCATTGACATTTGGGCCCTTTATCCTGTACCGTCCTTATTCATAGACAGTTTAAAATCTTTTATAGTTATCAAATGCTTTGTCCCTTTTGAATTGCTTTTGAATTCGGTTTGAGCGAAGGAGACAAAATATTTGATAGCTTAAATTGATTTCAAAACCTGTCTACGAATAATGTCGTAAGTGTTATAGCTACTACTTATTGTATTATGACTGTTTTGAAAATATTGTTTGAAAATGACTTATCTTCATGTTACGCCATTGAATGTAATCTAATAATATTGCTTTCCTTTGCCTAGTAACACATTACATTGTTTACATAATTCTTGTTATCAATATTATTAATTTCATATTATTCTAATTTCTACACTTTCGTTGATAGCGCGCTATATAAAAGAGGCGGGGTTTTGGAGAAAGTCATTCTACATCCGGTAATCAACCTTCTTGAATAAAAAAATGGCCGCCAAAACCATCCTTGCGTTGTGCGCTCAAGCCGTTCTGCTTCAGGTATTATTTTAATTTTATATCTATTTTCTAGTTCCAACAAGCTTGTCATATTACTATAATCCTAAGTTAGAAATTGAAAAAAAACTATACCGAAAATTCTAAATTCCTTTGAGCTGAATGTTCTTCCTTTGGGGTTCTTTACCAAAATAATTCTTATTTATATTATTCTTTCAGTCCGTTGTAAGCGTATGCATTGGTCGTGAGGCAGTCTTCGGTATGGGACTTCCCGGTCCATTCGGTGCTGGCTGGGGATATGAAGGCTTAGCTCCCTTCGATGCCCTTGGTTACGGAGCTGCCTGGGCTGGCGGCATTGGCCCCATGGGACCAGGCCTCGCGGCTATGGCCCCAGCTTCTGGTCTTGCTGCGTCGTACGGCGGTGGTCTTGCAGTCACCAGCGCTTCTCCCATCGCTCCTACTGGCCTCACCGTTACTTCTGAGAATGTCATTGAGGGAACCCTTGCTGTGGCCGGTCAGCTGCCGTTCCTTGGTGCTGTTGCTACTGATGGAGCGTTCCCGTCTGTTGGCGCTGGTGCTGTGTCTTACGGCTGCGGAGACGGTGCTATCGGCATTGTCGCTGAAGCTCCTATTGCGGGCCCTGCTGTCGCCCCCGCTGTTGGTTATGGCCCTGCCATGGGTCCGTACGGTTATGGACCTCTTGGTTACAATGGATTTGCTCCTCTCGGTGGATGCGGCTGCGGAGGAATTTACTAAATAAGTTATTTTAAGTTTTTATACTAAATATACACATTTAAGAAAAATATTTTTGGCTATGTTTTTATACTATATCCTGTATCCTTATTTATTTCTGAAAAAAGAAACCATCTATTGAAATGAGATCGATTAGATTTTGTTTTAGGTTTGATTTAGATTCAGTATTGGAACATCGAGCTAGGTAATTGAGCTATTACAGGGTTATCGTCCCATTTTACACTATTCTTCTTTATTCTGTTATTCTAGTCAGCTACACATACCAGTTATAATGGTTTTAAAAACTGTAAGATAAATATCCGTCCTATTCGACTTTCCCCGCTAAAAAATTGCCCAGCAAATGACAGCGTGAGAAAATAGATTATTCTGGTGTAACCTGAGCTATAAGATTTCATCAAAATGCATTTATTAGTTTTATGCTCTAAAGGTCTACAACTCTCCACACAAATATTTTTTTTAAATTATTACCATATTTATCAATGTTGAATCATCAATAAACATACTGACCCACGCGTGTTGTATTTTGGAATCAATATATGCGATTTCGATCAGTCAGTTTGTATTTATCAATTACTCATTTTAGTATAGGAAATTGTATAATTTAACAAGTTATAAACGTTTTAAATCATGCAGGAGTAAAAGAAGCGGGATGTAAAACAAACTAGTGACGTCACTAGTTTTATATGCATTACAGTGAGTTCGTGTGAAAGACACTTTAATTCGATCTCCCCACTAAGCTCTCACTCTTTCTTTTAAACTATACTTATATTTGCCTCATGTAATAAGCTACATTAATACTGTTTTGCAAGACGTTATATTTTTAATGGTGTTTGAATGCAATAATAAAAAACAATGGGCAATTATCCTATCGTGCCGACCAGTAAAAAATATAGGTATCTTGCCGCCTAATACTCTATAGGATCTATTAATAAACTCGAATGAGGGAGCTATCGACTTTAGCCCAAGGCAAGGAATGGAATCGGATAATTTCGTCTCTTGTTGTTACCTTTAAATTCATTGCCTTAACTGAATAGGGTTGTGTCCAAGATTTTATTTGAGCAGTAAGTAATCATTCCTTAAAAGCATCGTTTATAAAAACAAACGAATTTGAAAACAGCATAAAATTGAATGTAAAATGACTGAGATATTAATACATTTAATAGTATGGTGGGGACACTCGTTGTCTCTTCGCACGCGTGCACCTTATGGAAGATGACGTCACGCCGTGCATGTTGCATCCTTTTCTATCACTCCTACCACCAACTTTCATATATTTGTAACTTGCTTATTGCTTAACGGATTTTAAAAATTCTTTCTGATTATGATTATGCGTAACGTAACCTTCCGTTATAAACAAAAATAAAAATGTATGAAACTAGCCTATTGTCATGTTACACTTAATTACATCCGTTTATTAATAAGTCGTGAATACCTTGCTATTCAAAATAATTGAGTAAATTATAAATTACTTGCTCATCCAATGGAAAGCTTTATAGAATCACAATTATGATTAATTATTTTTGCAATGACTTTTTGGTGCCAGTATGAGCAAATAATCGAATGTACATTGGCATGCGTCAGGTAATTCATGAAGCAAGCTACCAGACTGCTTTGGAAACAACTTCTACGTTAATTGAATACGTGACTTGCGTGTTTGGACTCTATACACAAAGTATTTACTTGATCAAGCTGTAAAGTGAAATTTTCAATTGAAGGAATGAAAATAGACCGGGAAAGACTGCATAGTTACGAAGCAGTAATTAAATGTCTAAAAAAATACAGTAACGTTGTAAGATAAGATTTTCACAGGCGGTGACTAAGCGATTGCGCCACGGAGGCTGTGATAAACGGGCAGCTGTTTTAGAAATATACCGTCTGTTGTGGTTTTGTAAAGCACGCTACTCATCAAACCTGCCGGCCTGGGGGCACAGTCTGTCGGCACACCCTACGGCCTTTAAGAAATATTCATGTCGGCAACAAGCCTCCACACGTTTCGCCCGCCGACATGACATATCTACAACGCAAGCGCTCTGCTCCTCATAATGTCAACAACGTCATAAAAATGTTCCTTAGTATTTCAAATCGCTTCCATGTCGCCAACAAAGTTTGCCGACATGCAAGTAGTGAAGCCGCCGGCTTTTGTATCTGTATCTGTATCAGCCCATATACGTCCCACTGCAGGGCACGGGCCGCCGGCTTATCTAGCCAATAAAAAGTGGCCGATACAGCCCAGCGAATTAGCAGCTTTGGTGTGTAGTGCGCTTAATAACAAAGTAGACCAATGGTATAGGTTCTACTTTTGATATCATGTTTCTAGCCGTAGTTACGTAACCTGCGAATACACACTCAATCAATATACTTTACTTAATTTTTTACCTACAAAGCATTTTCGTTGTTATATATTTTGACTAGCGGTGCGACCCGGCTCCGCCCAGGCGCAAGTACACTTTCAAAATGGTGGTCAAAATGTTCAATTCCGACCATCAACTTGGAATATCGGAGCAAAGGATCACTAAGATATTGATTTTAGGACCAATCGGACCATGAAAAAACGAATAAAATTATCTCGCATTTGCTAGATTTTTGACTACTGCGTTCCTCCTATATCAACGTCATATAGTATTCCATGATATCTACCACAAAATATTTTTTTCAATTCGAGCCAGTAGTTCCTGAGATTAGAAGTAACAAACAGTGAAACAAATAATGAAACAAACTCTTCAGCTTTATATATTAGTATAGATTATATTATAATGTAATTTGAACACATGTAGATGATATAATTAAGAATGTTGCTATAAGACGGTAGGATAGCTAAAAGAGGAATTATCAATAACAATATGATAACCACCCGATTTTAACGTGTAAAAATTTTACAATAACCAATCATATTACATTTATTTGATTTTATATCAGAACTTATATTGAAATTAGGTAACTCAGTTACTTATAACTGGTCCGGTTGGTAAAAGATAAAATACTACTTATCGATTTCCTCATGTAATTGGTAACACATTATGTGTGTTACTGTAATTTGTGTGATGTTTTGAATATAAGTCCGTGGAAGGTCCATTTGAGCATCAGTTTTCTCAGAGGAGCAACCGGGAAAGTAGATTTGAAAATGGCCGCCAAGATTTTTATTGTTTTGTTCATCCAAGCTGTTTTGTCGAAGGTAATATATTGATCATAATCATATTGATCATTCATAATAATATTGTTCATTAATAATAATATGATCGGTACACC
>WUWR02000194.1:0-123422 GCA_009982885.2 Hyles vespertilio
TTCAGGATAAATACAGCTCCTTGTAAGCTATTATATTCGTATTCCAGGGTGCCAGATGTTTAACCCTCCGTGTACCAGATGACTAAAACTCCCGTCCCGTACAAGGTGGGGTATGACATACCCCAAAATAAATGTGGCTTATTCAAAGAATAACGCCCATATAAAATACTTTTATTGAAATAATGTGATTATAACTTTCAAAAGATGGATTAATTGATAAAATATATATTTGGAATAATAATAATATAGTCTAAGATCCCGCCATACATCGACCTTCACCGAGATGTTTATTTGATGAAACGTATTTTATATTCAATTTAATATGTCAATAAATATATTGTATAGGGGTTGCCTAGCAAATTTCAGTCCAGAATACGATTAAGTAATAATTTAAAAAAAAAATTTTTTTTAAACATTTCACCTGTTTGATTATTAAACAAATTCTATACCAATCGAAAGTATGAAGCCCATAGAATATGCAAACGTTAGGTTGCCTATTTTTTTCCGGTCACAACCCTCAGGTTGCCAGGTATAAACAGGTAAATCGCTACTAGCATTTTGCACCGGTCTGATTATTGAATGGAAATTAAATGAAATAAAGATCATTTTATTACGAACACGGTGGTATAGGGTTGCCTGCGAAAAATCAGTCCCGAATTGCGGTTGTCGAATTTTGAAAAGTGAAATATTGCTCCGAGTGACCATCCCATGCGATAGAAGAGGACACAGCATAGAAGCTGTTTCGAAGTCCGCTCATAAAGAAAGAGGGTGCCCATGCTATTTATTCTTGAGAATGAAAAGGACAGCGATAGACTCGTATATGCTGTGTTTTGGAGTAGTTTATTAGTAAATAGAGGAAAAGTTATTTAATTTTGGTTAATCAATTAATTATTTATGTGTGTATATATTTTATGTGACACCAAAGTATATACGCCTCGGTGGCGTAGTTGTACTAAGGTACGGAGCAAAGCTGAGGTCTCGGTTCGAATCCCGGGTTGGGCAAAGTGATATTGGCTTTTTCTATTCATTATCAGCCCAGAGTCAGGAATTTGTGCCCGATATGGCGATAGGCTCGCCACCTATCACATCGTGGGACGGAACATACAAGGCGAAATGTGGGTGTCCTGGCACCTCTGCCTACCCCTTCTGGAAAAAGGCGTGAGTTTATGTATGTATGTATGTACTAAAGTATATATACATTTTAGCAAAAAAGAAGGTTATATTATTACATATATAATACTAATCTTGCAAATTGTATCTTTATTATTAGAAGACAAAATAAAAACAACAATTAAAAATACTTCTGTTTATTGTAAAAAATTGTAAAAAAAAAAAAAAAAAATAGTCAGATTCCGAGTCATTTCTTTGGATTATTGTTACCAAATGGTCGTTTTCCCAATAACAACCAGAAACCGCAACCAGAGCCAACAGCTTTTTTAAAAATGTCATCATTAAAAATTAATTAAATCAACATCCGAATCACACAAAAAACACTTTTCGCCATTTTTTTAACAGTAAATAGTAGCACGTTTTTTCAATTGCAACTTTAACCACAATCTACTCCAAATGATGCACAGCATATACGAGTCTATCGCTGTCCTTTTCATTCTCAACAATAAATAGCATGCGCACCCTCTTTCTTTAAATGGGCGGACTTCGAACAGCTTCTATTCTGTGTCCTCTTCTATCGCATGGGATGGTCACTCGGAGCAATATTTCACTTTTCTAAATTCGACAACCGCAATTCGGGACTGATTTTTCGCAGGCAACCCTATACCACCGTGTTCGTAATAAAATGATCTTTATTTTCATTTAATTTTCATTCAATAATCAATCGGTGCAAAATGCTAGAAGCGATCTACCTGTTTATACCTGGCAACCTGAGGGTTGTGACCGGAAAAAAATAGGCAACCTAACGTTTACATATTCTATGGGTTTCATACTTTCGATTGGTATAGACTTTGTTTAATAATCAAACAGGTGAAATGTGTAAAATTTTTTTTTTCAATAATTAATTAATCGTAATCTGGACTGAAATTTGCAAGGCAACCCATATACAATATATTTATTGACATATTAAATTGCATATAAAATAGGTTTCATCAAATAAACATCTCGGTGAAGGTCGATGTATGGCGGGATCCTATACTAATAAGTTTGTGTGGAAAACAACTAAACCTAACTTCTGTATCAGCCCATATACTTCCCACTGCAGGGCACGGGCCTCCTTTACAATCGACTGTACGGTTGAGAGTGGTTAGGCCATATAGTCCACCACGCTGGCCTAGTGCGGGTTGGCGGACTTACATACCATAGAAATTTTTATAAATCGCTATGGTATGCAGGTTTCCTCACGATGTTTTCCTTCACCGTTTTAGTGCGTGGTGATCACAGATCACTCCCAATAGATACCTAATGCAAGGCAGCAGTAACGCCCAACACATTTAAGCTATCAGATAGATATAAACCGATGCCAAATGTCGCGTCATCAGTGTCGTCCAAGTAGTGGACCCGCACATGTTAAAGTTAAAAATGATTTGTTCAATGAAATGGTGTGCAAAAAACTCAAAAAAATAAAGTATCTAAAAAACGCAATAAGTTTTCATCGATAACTAATATTCTTTAAATTAATTTGGTCCCGAGCGAGCTCAATTTATACTGGTTAATGTATCAATGTCAAACAGTCGAGTTCGGATGGAGAATCAGCCGTCTCTTTTTTCGCATAGCAATAACCGTAATAAGCCATCTTTTTTTGGCGAAATCACGCGTTCGTCTAGTGTTTGACGCATGTTTATAATACAATTCCCCGAAATATCGATATTGTAAAACAATAATGTAAATTAATTTTATTAAATGTCTTCTTCTTCTTCTTTAAATGATAAATGGCTCCCCCGTGGAATCGGAGATTTTGCCAATGTCAAGTTGTTTGTTTGTTTTGTAGTAAAGACGATTATTTTTGATACAGGTAGAGAGGTTAAATTCATAATTGATGACGGGTAGCATAACAGATACGAAATTTAAAAAAAAAAGTCTCTGACCATATAATTATGATATTAGTTAGGTTAGTGCTAGTATTATAAGACTGCCATGAGCAGTGTGGGAGAAGAAGTGTTAACAAATTAAGAAGTTGACCATAGAAGCATGTAAACATATAGCGGACCACACCTATATTATATATTATGAAATCTAGGAAAAGAAGGAAAAGGATTTATAAATACATGTTATTGAGTTTTATAATTTGCACAAACTATATATGAAATGAGAAAAAACACATGTTAACATAAAAGTTAAGTTACCGGGCGGGGGATACCAGGTGGGAGAATTTCGTACAAAGGAAATAGTACTCTGGGGCATTCCAGTAACATGTGTTCCAAGGTACCATCTTCAACACCACATTCACACAGAGAATGGTCGCGAATACGTAACTTGGCTAGAAATACTGGGGTACACACATGGCCTAATCGCATACGAATGATTGTCGATGTAACTTTTTATTAATCTTCTTGAAAATGAAAAACCAGGGCTTCTTTGGTATGTAGGGTTGAATTGAACCATAACGAATGCTTTAACATATCTAGTAGACTGCCAACTTTCGTCCCAAGCCGTCATGAGATTTAATTTGGTGTAATATAGAAGGTCTCGGGGATAACACTCTTTGTAAGTTAACCTTCCCGAAGAGAGTGGCATTACGCGCACATTGGTCTACAAACTCATTATGGGATATGCCAGAATGACTAGGAATCCATGCTATCACCGTTTGAATACCAGAAGTATAGCATAGTCGTAGAGCGTCTTTATTTTTAATGTGAGGTAAAAAGATGTTTTGTTAAAGGGGGACTTAAGAATATCATAGATGAGACTGGAGGAGTCTGAAAAAATTATGGATTTATTTATGCGGTGAGAAAGAACAAACATAATTGCTTCTAAGACAGCTATTGCCTCACCAGTAAAAATAGAGGTAGCAGGGGCATTTATAGTTAAGAATAACCCTTAATTTTGGAATCCATGTAGCAGCACCTACGAAATCGTCTGCAGAAAATTTAGAAGCATCCGTAAATAAGGGAAGCCAGCCTTCCCAATTTCAGCAAGAATTCTATTAAATTGGGTATTAGCATTTGGGTCATTTTTTTGTACGCCAAAGTTGAGAATTATTTGGGCTTAAAGAGCAATGTTTCGAATGGGAAGGTGTAGGGAAAATGGCAAGGTGTGCGGAAAAGCCTGAAGGATGAGAATTTTTGATAGCTGTTAATAAGGAGAGGAGCAGTCTTGTTAAACCAGTACCTGGAATTATGGATCAATTGAGAAAGTGAATTTAATTTGTCATGTAAAGGATGGTATGATAACTGAAGGGTTTTACAAAGATAGCGATCGCAGAGAAATTGCCGACGAAGATAAAGAGGGGGTTCCAAACATTCTACCTGGAGGGCATTATGGGAGAAGATTTCATCGCGCCACATATATACGCAGGGATCTGGCTTGTAGTTGATCTATTGTACGAAGAGCCAGTTTATTACATGGCTCTAGTAAGAATGAGCCGTAGTCAAAATGGCTACGTATAATAGCGTTATATAATAGTTTTTGGTTGTAGGGGTGAGATCCCCAACGAACTCCAGCAACGGCTCTCAAAACATTAATACCCTTCTCACACTTCTCAGTTACGGATCTTAATGTGGGACGCCAGTCAGTTTGGAATCTAAAATCACTCCTAGAAATTTAACTTCATTATGAAAGCCAATAGGTTGGTAATTAACTGAAAGTGATATAGGGGGTATGGATCTTTTGCGGGAAAAGACCACAGCTTTACATTTTGGTATGGAGAGTGAAAGCCAATGATCTTGAAGCCACTGGTTGAGGTGAAGTAGTGCAGTATTTAGTCTATTTGCGCAATCCATAAGCGATTTGGAAGAGGTATACAAAATTATATCATCGGCAAATTGTAAAATATTCGCTAAAGGGATCACTGATTTATCTAGGTCAGCAGTGTACACATTGTAAAGGATTGGACTTAAAACAGAGCCTTGAGGAAGGCCCTTCCATACAATTCTTGAATTTTTAATGGAACCATTGACACTAAAAATGACCGAGCGCCCTACGAAAAGGTTAAATACAATGTTTATCATCCTCGGCGGGATACTCAGCTGCAGTAGTTTCTGCCTGAGCAGGGGGAGATGAACATTATCATAAGCAGAGCTTATGTCAAGAAATACTCCAATAGCGCTTTCTTCGCAAGAAAATGCTAAGCGGATATCCGTAGTTAGAATGCTCAAGTTATCCATAGTGCTCTTGCCTCGTCTAAAACCATATTGAGAATCGGCTAAAAGCCCTCTGCTCTCAAGGATCCACTCCAATCTATTTTTAACTAGATGTTCTAAAATTTACATAAGGTTGTAGAAAGGGCAATGGGTCTGTAGGAAGACGCGAGATTAGGATCTTTACCGTGTTTGAAAATTGGTAAAATAATTTGTGTTTTCCAACAATCTGGCAATGAACTATAAAGATAAATATGGTTGATTATACTAAGGAAGAAAATTTAGAAGATTTAGAAGATCTAGTAATGAAAGGGTAAGGGATGCCATCAATGCCAGGCGCTGAGTCCTGAAGCTTCTCTAGGGTGAAACAGAGTTCATCAAAAGAGAATTGATCATTAAAAGGATCGGAAGAAACAGAGGACAGAAGAGTAGGAAAGCAGTCCGCAGAAGGGGCAAAAGGAGGAGCTATATTGTTAATGAAATCATGAAGCCAGAGATCGGTATTATTTGATGATGCACTCAAGGCATCGCCTACGGAACCACGAAAATTTTTAATTTTTCTCCAAACCAAAGAAGACGGAGAACGAGGGGAAAGCGATTCACAAAATCTAGACCGCCTTCAGCTTTCTTTTTGGCCAAAAATCTTTTGGATTTCGCAGTAATCTTTTTAAGGGATATAAAGTTCTGGAGAGACATGTCTGACGCAAAACATAACTCAGCAGAGTTGCGGAGTCTTATAATCTCTGAACATTCAGAGTCCCACCATGGGGGCGACGATATCTTACCAGACGAAGAGTTTTTGAGGGGGATACAAGAATCTGCAGCCGACAGTAAAGCACTAGAAAAGGAATTGCATATTGAAAGGAAATTGGTGCATGATACAGGTTCAATAGCAGAAAGTAAACTATCAAATTTATGTCTGTAGCTATCCCAGTCTGCTTTGGAAAGCCTGTATTTTAGAAGGGGAGCAGGTTTTGGGGTTGGGGGAATAGAAGTATGCCATGTGGATACTATAGGGTAGTGGTCGCTGCCATAAGAGAGAGAAAGGATTGACCAAGATAAGGACGAAGACAATCCGGAAGATACAAGGGTGAGATCAACTGCGCTAGGACTGTGGGTAGGAGAAACTCTTCTTGTGGCTGAGCCATCGTTTAAAACACAAATATTTAGGTCGTCAATTAGGTCAAGGAAGGATGATGATAGGGAATCATTAAAGGGAGATCCCCACAGAGAGTGGTGAAGATTAAGGTCACCCATAATAATTAGGGGGGAAGGAATATAATTTAGATGTCTATGGATCTCATTGATTATATGGATGTCTGGATGGGGATATAGATCGAGACAAAGGTTACATTAAGGGCTCTCACAGCGACCATTTGGAATGAGGAATTATGAGGTAGGAGGGAATTTGGGAGAAGTTCACAGATCTTTTGATGAGGATAGCACATCCAGCCCGTCCATCGTCTCTGTCATCCCTCAGACAGGAATAGCCGGATAACCTAAAAGGTAAACCCGGTTTCAACCACGTCTCAGAGACAGCAAAAACGAGGGGGTTGTACTGATTAATGAGATGAATAATGTCATGTTTTTTGGAGCGGATACTCCTACAGTTCCATTGGAGAAGGTTGAGAGCCATATTGTATTTTAAAGTGAGTAAAAAGCTGTTCCAAAAGATAGAAAATATTAGGGGGAAGGGCATCACTGAACTTAAACGCGATGTTTAGGAGAGCAGACAGGAGTAATTCGATTAGGTTCTCATTTGGAGAAGGGGAAGAGCAAGAGGTTTCAGGTTGGTTGTATTGGATGGGACTTTGGGGGGGATGGTACAACCGTTGGGTGTAGAAGACGAAGGGGTAGATGTGATATTACTATGCGCTTTCATGTCATAGCCTTTAGGTTGGCTTGTGTTAGCGCGACGTTCGATAAAAAAGGTTTTTTTCCTTTGAATGTTGGGAGGTGGAGAAGGCAGAGATAGAGATGCAGTAGATTTGGGAAGGAGTATATTAGAGGATTTGGCAATGTCGGCAAAAGATTTTTTAACAGAACGGAATCTACGAGATGCTTCCGAGAAAGAAATATTCTCTTCTGACATCACAGACTTTATAGCCTTTTGGCGGGAATGTTCTGAGCAGTTGGGGTAAGTGGCCATATGAGCCCCAGAGCATAATAAACATGTGGAATTATTAATAGAGGCCTGGCAGGTAGATCCTGGGTGGGGTTGGGCACAGCGGTAGCAACGAGGTTGTGACCTGCATTGGGATGCTACGTGACCAAAGCGGCAGCATTGACGACATTGTATGGTGGGAAGTTGGTACAAAGAGACAGGCATAGACGTGTTAAAGCAGTAAATTCTCTCAGGAAGGAGATTGCCCCGAAAGGTTAGAACCACTGTGGTGGATGGAGTCCACTCCGTAACACCATTTATAATTGATTTTCTATTGAGGCGTCTGGCTTTTAGTATCTCACCATAGGTCTGATGGGACTGGATGCCTGAGACGAATTCTTCAAGGGACCAGTCAGTGGGGACATGCCTGACCACACCCATTCTGCAAAGTTGGTATCGTGGTATAGAGGCAATAAGTTTGTTTTCAGTAATTACATTGGAGTTTATAAAGTTATTTGCCGAATCCGCAGTATTGAATTCAATTGTAATTTTATTGCGACCAAGTGGTTTTATGCTACCAGGAACAATGTTGGGCACTTCCAGTTTAAACAAAATTTTCGCAATTTTGAGCGCCTGAATGGGGTTACCGTTCTCTGATGATAAATGAACCACGAATGGTCCCTTATCAGAAGAGAAATACATGTTTTTTTTGTCAAAGTCCGGGCAAGTATAGATGTCCTGAATAGATTCTGCCGGAGATTTATTTTTTTTAGGATTATCTATGGGCGACTCCAATGGTCGTTTTATGGCCTTTTTATGTAAACTCAAAAGAGAAGAGCTTTCAACTATATTAGAGTACCGCCTCCTCCATCTGGGGGAATATCGTCGTCCAGATCCATTTGAGGGTAGAAACAAATACACTCACAAACACAACACTCTTAACTAAAGAAATAAAAACTAAACAAATTTACTACTAATATTACACACAATTAAGTAATAACACTACATATAAAAATAATTAATTAAATGGTACAAAGTAATAGAAATATATATATTTTTTAAAGAGAACACAACAAAACGCGTGTTTAACCTCTCGCTGTCAAAATGACACTCTTTTATTAAATGACAATGTCACAAAATATATATTGATTTAAATAAAAATTGCAAATTACCATAATTACGTTATTTTATGTAATTTGATATAGTTAAATTTGTTAACAAGATACTTTTACAATATTTTTGCATTTATTTTTATCTTTGGCGTAATTAAATTTCCTTTTTTCCCTCTAGTTGTATACGTTTTCAAATATAATGGGAGGGTATTTATCATAAGTTTTAGTTTACTAAGTTTAGTGAGAATCAGTAGCACAAGCTATGGCACTAATTTTAGCATACGTTGTATATATCGTCTTAAAACATTCATAGTTCGTCAAGTGGGCTTCATCGTCACTTGTCGATATTACATTTAATATACTACAGGCTGTAGTCTACAGCCGCCGCGCCGCGCCGTCAGAATTCAAGAAACGGAATAAGTTATTGTAGCCCTTTAGGGCGTGAGGTTTAGTTATTTACTATTTCATATTTTTATCTGATCTTTTATATCAACACTTAATTTGGGTATTTCGCCATTATGGTATACAAAAATACACGGTGAATAATAAAATAAAACCGTTACATCATCATCATCATCATTATCATATCAGCCACAGGAAGTCCACTGCTGAACATAGGCCTCCCCCAATGATCTCCACAATGACCTGTTGGAAGCGGCCTGCATCCAGCGACTTCCTGCGACTTTAGTCAGATCGTCCGTCCACCTTGTAGGCGGGCGTCCAACACTTCGCTTGCCTGTACGTGGCCTCCACTCGAGAACCTTTCGGCCCCAACGGCCATCGGTTTCTACGAGCTATGTGCCCGGCCTACTGCCACTTCAACTTGCTAATCCTATGGGCTATGTCGGTAACCTTGGTTCTCCTACGGATCTCCTCATTTCTGATTCGATCTCGTAGGGAAACACCACACGAAGATCATGTCGAATATCCATGTTGTGCCCACCCCCATTGGAGTTGGGGGCTCGACTCTCGAAGTTGTAGACGAATATGTCTATTTGGGACAAGTGGTCCGGTAGGCAGGTCCAACTTCGAGAGAGAGGTCAATCGGCGAATCCAACTCGGTTGGGCAGCGTTCGGGAAACTTCGCGACGTCTTCTCGTCCAAAATACCTCAGTGCCTAAAATCGAAAGTCTTCGTTAGTTGTGTGTTACCAGTGATGACATACGGCGCCGAGACGTAGCCTCTCACTGTGGGCCTCATTAAAAGGCTCAAAGTCACTCAACGAGCCATGGAGCGGGCTATGCTCGGTGTTTCCCTACGAGAACCGTTACATACTAAAGTATAAATCTTAATCCTATTTTATTCGTAGTTAGCGGTTGCCGGTTGGTATAATTTATCAGATCAGGCCGGTGAAAAAATATTATCAAACATTTAACAAGTTGGTAATTAGTTATAGAAGCGATCATAACACATGAACTTACTGGCAAATTGAACTATCGATGCATTTTTTTATTTATCGACTTATGCCTCTCCAGTGAAGTCCACGTGACCGCGCTGCAACCCGCCCCACCCCCCGCGCAGTTCCCTTCGTTGGCGTTTTCGTTCAAAACAAAACTATCGTATTGCGGTATCTATTGGAAGTGATCTGTGGTGGTGATTGACTATCAATATACACATGACTCTGAAAGTCAGAGGTGTGCCCTGGGATTCGAACCCGCGACCACCGTGAACATGTTTGGCAGTCGCGTCTAGTCCGTTTACAACAGGCCACCACGCACTTATTAATGTAAAAAAACGTTGAGCCCCATGAAACGTCAAAAAACTAATTAAACATGTTAAAATCTCAGTTCTTTGGACTTATAAGACTTCAATCGGTATATCTGCTAATCAAATCATGGGAAAATAATATAACGAGAGAGAAAATTTGTTAAAAATTGGGTGTCAAAGTAGCTGCAATTCTGACAGTAAATAATTTGTGTACTCGAAACATGACTGCGTCTAACATTTTGTATATCTATGGTTAGTCTTCATTTCTATTTTAGAATATACTTCTGTATATCTTTTTAGATTTTACTGATAATGTAGTAGGTTTTCAGAAAAAATTTCCTGATATTTTCCCGTTATATTGTTAAATTCCGCAATGGTACAGTTAATAACTTTAGTAATCATACGATCAACTGATAATACTGTAAAGCACTAAAGGGGACCTTTTGTTTGTATACGTTCATATAATAAATAGGTTGCATAATGACATCAAATTAACATAATAATAAAAAAAGTATTAACCCCAACTTTACGTAAATAAACTCTTTCCTGCAAAATTTTAAAAGTGGTATATTGATACTGTCGTTATATTATGATAGTATTAAAGTATTCTCTATACTGCTGGAGATCGTTTGTGAACGGTTTATTATAATTATAATCATATAAGATATATATATTTTACATACATAACATATCCACAAACATTTTCATCACATTTCTTCCAAAAATTGAGGTAAAATGTCGGATTTCATCACCTAAGGCATGTTTGTATGAAATTATTGCATGGAATAAATATTTTAACAATAGAGACATCAATCAATAAAGAAATAATAAAAACAAAAAAACGGTAAACTTTGCTTTTTAACTATGTGCCTTACAAGGTGGGGTATGAGATACCCCAGCGCACTTTATTCGCATATAACTCACATAAAAACAGTATTTCATCGGAATTAATAGCATAAATTTGTTCATAATAGAACTATTTGCAGCTACTGAGACAATGAGCTACGGTGATTTTATGATTTACACATTATTTGCGCTAATTCACCCGCTGGGCTGTGAGATCCCACCTGTACACGGAGGGTTAAGGTAATAATTATAATGAACTGTCTTTGATAATTATTATACTGCTGAATCATCATCATCATCATCATCACATCATATCAGCCACAGGAAGTCCACTGCTGAACATAGGCCTCCCCCAATGATCTCCACAATGACCTGCGGTGGAAGCGGCCTGCATCCAGCGACTTCCTGCGACCTTAGTCAGATCGTCCGTCCACCTTGTAGGCGGGCGTCCAACACTTCGCTTGCCTGTACGTGGCCTCCACTCGAGAACCTTTCGGCCCCACGGCCATCGGTTCTACGAGCTATGTGCCCGGCCCACTGCCACTTCAACTTGCCAGTCCTATGGGCTATGTCGGTAACCTTGGTTCTCCTACGGATCTCCACATTTCTGATTCGATCTCGTAGGGAAACACCGAGCATAGCCCGCTCCATGGCTCGTTGAGTGACTTTGAGCCTTTTAATGAGGCCCACAGTGAGAGGCCACGTCTCGGTGCCGTATGTCATCACTGGTAAGACACAACTATCGAAGACTTTCGATTTTAGGCACTGAGGTATTTTGGACGAGAAGACGTCGCGAAGTTTCCCGAACGCTGCCCAACCGAGTTGGATTCGCCGATTGACCTCTCTCTCGAGTTGGACCTGCCTAACCGGACCACTTGTCCTAAATAGACATATTCGTCTACAACTTCGAGAGTCGAGCCCCCAACTCCAATGGGGGTGGCACAACATGGATATTCGACATGATCTTCGTTTTATCCATGTTCATTTTAAGACCCACCTGTTGGGAAACTCGATTAAGGTCTTCGAGCATAGTGCTAAGGTCTTCCAGCGATTCTGCCAAGACTACAATATCGTCGGCAAATCGAAGATGAGTAATATACTCGCCGTTGATGTTGATGCCGAATCCTTTCCACTGCAAGAGCTTGAAGGCATTTTCCAGCGCGGCAGTGAACAGTTTCGGAGATATGACATCTCCCTGTCTCACGCCTCTCTGTAGTGGAATAGCCTTCGTGCTCTGATCCTGTACTCGGACCGACATGGTGGCGTTGTTGTATATACACCTCAACACTTCGATGTACCGATAGTCTATGTGGCACCGCTGAAGAGACTGTAGCACAGCCCAGGTCTCGATCGAATCAAAGGCTTTCTCATAGTCCACAAACGCTAAACAAAGCGGCAAGTTATACTCCTCGGTTTTTTGTATAACCTGCCGTAGCGTGAATATGGTCTATGGTACTAAAGCCTTTTCGGAAACCGGCTTGTTCGGGAGGCTGGAAGTCATCAAACCTGCCTTCGAGACGATTTGTGATGACCCTTGAAAACACTTATAGACATGGCTCAGGAGCGAGATGGGCCTGTAGTTCTTCAGCAAAGGTTTATCACCTTTTTTGAAGAACAGTACCACCACGCTCCTGCTCCATGCCTCCGGCGTTGAGCCCTCGAGGAGAACGGAATGAAGAGCCTCTGAAGGACTTTCAGTATCGGCGTTCCGCCCGCTTTCAGAAGCTCTGAAGTGATTCCGTCCTCACCCGGCGCCTTGTTGTTTTAAGTTGTTTGAGGGCCATCTCAATCTCAAACAGGCTGATGTCCGGGATATCATCGCTAAAGTGTCGGATTAACTCGGCTCTCGGGTCTTCGGCCGAGCTAACAGTAGGTTTGTCAACCGAGGTGTAAAGCTGTCCGTAGAACCTCTCGATCTCCCTTAAATACCTCTGCCCTCGTCGATACCACGCGGCCGTCTTCCGTCTTCAGCCTAGACAACTGGCTTTGCCCAATAGACAAGTCTCTTGCAAACACTTTGGAGCCTCCGTTCCGCTCAATTGTCTCTTAATGCTCACAGTATTGTGAGCACGGACATCGTGTCGCAAGGACTTCCAGATCCGTCTTTTGAGCCGCCGATATGCTTCGGCGTCAACGGAAGACTGCAGCGTCAAAGATCGACGTTCGGCCATGAGTCAAGAGTGTGGATCGAGTGTTTTTTGTGTCTATCTCTACGGCGAGGTCTAAAATACTTAGATCCCACCGTATGGACAGCTTCTACCAAACCGCTGTTTAACTCGTCCACTGCAAGGTTTTCTTTAGACAATCAAAGCGATTTGTCACTCGAGTTGAAAGCTCTCGGGGTTTTGGATATGGGCGCGAGTAGGTCGGAGCGTAGACTTCATCAAGCGGCGCCTTTCTAATTGGACGTTGATATTCCATGTGCCCCTAACCATTCGGTGATCACTACCGGTTTTCACCCTGTTGATCACAGAGACATCACTGACCATCCGTCTATTCGTCGTCAAGATGAAATTCTATCTCATTTCTCGTAGAACCCGTCAGGACTCAACCAGGTCCATTTCCTGTGAGGCGTGCTTCTGGAAAAAAGAGTCATCGGCGAAGAGGTCCCTCTTTTTCCAGAAAGTCGGCCAGCCTCTGAACCCCTGAGTTCCGTTGCCCATATCCAAATTTGCCCACTTTCAACGTCTGCATCGCTTCTCTTGCCCCAACTTTGCTTTGAAGTCCCCATAACAACATTGATGAAGTGGGTTTGGAAGTATGTATGGCCCGACTAATGTCCTCATACATCTCCTCTACTTCTTCATCCTGGGTGTGTCGAGGTCGGCGGTATACCTGTATGCCCTTCAACGAATATCTTTTGGATATTCTGAGTATAAGATATACTACCCTGCTCGACACACTTTCGATGGATACGATGTTGTTGATGAGAGACCGTGGACGAGAAATCCGAACTGCTGAATACATTTCTTAAATAAATCTATATTAATTAAAGGCGAGATATTAATTTTTTATAGCTCGAGTATAATATAGTCTTTAATCTACCAATTATATCCATACTTTAGATGGGAATTCAATATAAGTTGTTTGCTTTGCTTTATTTTATTTTGGTAAGGTACAGAAACTAGTATTATCTAGGTAATACCAGTACCCATAATATCAGTATACTTTATTACATGGCCAGAATTACAGTCTGTAAAACAGAACCTAAGTAGAAATATAAAGATACTATAGCAGAAGTTTTATGTTTGTAAATATTTTTATTTATAACAATTATGAAAGTTCTTATTGACTGCCGCCAATTGATTTTTTTGTATTAATATAACCATATAAAATAAGCTGAGCTTGTAGTCACTCAAATGCAGTGTTAGTTTAAGCATAATACTATAGAGAGCATTTATTTATAAAATAACATAGGTAGTTCCTAGTGTTGCCAGGTTTAATTTTTGAAAATTCGGGACAGGAAATTAAAATAAGCGGTATTTGAGTTCTTCAGCGGGACGCCAATCAAAGAAGAGGGAATATATATGTTTTTGCTTTCACAAATTATTACTCTCCCTCTTTCTAGCAGTATATACTTATCACATCGAAAAACTTCGCGTCTCTGGAGGCTCTCAAGACAATAGCCGTTTTTGGTTTATTATTATAATAATGGAAGCGCATCTCAACCAGACCAAATACCATATTTCTCGAGGCTTCAATTCATAAGTGCCATGGTTCCTTAGCATACATACAACTATGCATAAACCCGCGCCTTTTTTCTAGAAGGGATAGAGCTTTCTCTAACTTACTCCAATATTTCAAAATTTACTCGCAACGATTTGCATTTTCCTCTAGCGTTTGGTATGGGTGTCCATCGACTATTCCTTAAATTGTCAGACTATAACTTATATACTATAATTTCCAAGATGAATATTGATATTTTCCGACACTTCATTGCACATGAATTCTGACAAATTATGCTCGCTATAATGCTCGAAGAGAATGAAGTGAAGTTAAGATGCGTACATGTCGTATAGTAAAATTCGCCATTTGTCATTGGAGTAAGCTAATATTCACTAAGACATAAGTTCGCTAACAGTATTTCCTTGCACATGTGTTGCCAAATAATAAAGCTAGGAATTTGTGAACAAACCGCGAGAACTTATTCAAAGTCCTGTATTTTTTTGGAATCAGCCTATGGAAACTGCTTTAGAACCGAATTAGATACTAAGTAGGTAAATAATTGTAGGAAATGCGAAATACAGTACGGATTATAAATAAAAGGGTGTAATATTTAGTTTTTATTCGTTTTGAGACGGGTGGTCAAAAAGCGGGACATTTGGCGTCCCGACGAAGGTTCAATCGGGACGCGTCACCAAAACCCTCAAAAGCGGGACACCTGGCAACACTAGTAGTTCCTGTCCATTACTTGTTAAAATAAGTTATTGTTTTAGGTGCCAATAGTGTAATTATTAAATGTCCTCAGTTATAATTGTTTTGCTTATTTGTAAGGAGGTTTCTACTTTCATAACTGTGCAGTTGTCCAACCAGATGTCTAAAATCATTTTCAATTGTGCAATCATTCAATTGTTGATTTTTTAATCTCGCAAGGTTCAACTAGTTATTGAGCAGCTTACATATCACTACTTTTAACTTACACATAAAAGTCAAAATTGATATTTAATTTGTTTCGGCGTTGTGTGTGCCTAAACTTTAGTAAAGAACTAATAATTAAAAATTATTCAAAAATAACATGTGATTGCCCAATATTGTATTGGCCAATCTTTATTTTCCTTGTGCCTTTATTCCACAGTTTGTATATTGAGTAATCAAAGAATCTTTGGCATCAGGAATTTGCAAATACCTTTCTGTGATCATATTCATCATCATTATCATCTTGTGTGTCTAAGGAATAAGTCTTTTGAACAGCACCATACTTATGTAAAGGGATTGGAACACTTTTCATATCTACAAAATCCTAATCGAGAACTCTCAACATTGCCATTTGCCTAAATATTTTCATTAGTTATAAAAACAAGATATACAGAAATAACAAAAAAAAGTTGATGTGGGCATTTGAATCCACACCTTTTTGTTCATCAGTGCCATCCTTATCACCTAATTGAGCTGATGCTTGTTTTATTAGATTATTGATAACATTCCTGCTTTTTATATTGAATAATATGTTGACCAACTCGGGTTACCTATTTATGAGGAACAGATGTGCAAAGAAATACCTTGTGCTATTACTTATTTAACAAGTCTAAAATAATTAAATAACATCCAACAGTCACATACATAGTCCTGACTCCACACTAAGATCGAGTCTTGTGTCGTGGGTATCAGGAACTACGAGAGACTTTTCGGTCTCACTAACACCCAGACCCGAAGATAAGATATATTTGTATTTTTTATAAAATGCCTAAGCATATCACGTTTAGGCGCCGCAGTCAACTTGTTAATAATTTTATTCTGAATTTTCCTCCCTCACTAGGGCTCTGTTGCATTAGTAATTATTTGCGCCATTTACAGATCGATACATTGAAGTAAGTTCTAACAAAAGCTTCTACTCTTTAGTTAATGGGTGGTAACACATCTACAATTTAAAATTCTTATGGTCTTGTGATGCATTTTAACAGTAAGTTTAGACAGGTTAGTAATCAATCGATTACTATCAAATCTACGAAGAAGTAAAGGAACATACTTGTCGAACATGAGACCACAATCGGAACCACATCGGCAACCTACCGCTCGATTTTGCTTTTGAATCGAATAATATCTCCCGCAAAAAGAATATCCCAATTATACTACTGAAGAAGGAAAATCACGAAATTTCCTTTTATCAAACTTGTTGACCATGGCGTATATTTTCGGGCGCTTAGTGATTACGGCTAACCCGCTGGTGTCTTCTTTCCATCCGTATATAGCACCGGTCTGGTAGATACTCTCGATGTTTGGACGTTGCAATAAGCAGTTAATGTAATAAAAACGTATCAGCCATCAGCCCATCAGAGGCTCTCAAGGCTAACAAAAATCCATACTCTTATCACATTACAAAAAATATTTGCTAGCTTAGCAGTATGCTAAACTACACGGGCACTGTGTAATGTGTATAAACAAACGTAAATGTTATCCACGTTTTGAACTACGCATTCATCATTGATATACCGGTATCTCAAGACTGCTACCGAAAACGAAGCCGGGTGGTAGTTTTAGTGGCTACAACACAATGCAATTAAAAATTTCGCCTAGAAACGCGACAATTTTTTTTTATGATTTTTTAAATATCGTCATTTTTGGGTGGTAAATCCATAGATTTTGCTAAAATAATAATTTAAACTCTTTTATACCTTAGAGTATTTATAAATAAAGGGTATATCTATTATTTTAGGAAAAAATGTATTTACCACCCAAATATGGCCATAGGAAAAAAATAACAAAAAAAAAATTGTCGCTATTTTTTGCACTATTTCTGTTGCATTGTGTCTGAAGTCGCTTAAACTACCATCCGGCTTCGTTTCGGTAGCAGTCTGATATACCCTGTATGTATATGACGAGGCGATATATGATAGAATTTATTTTGGAAGGGTTTTTTTTCACTCTTGTATAGAATATTAGCAGCCTGGTATGGCTCCGACCGGGTGCAGATGCGCTTTTTTGAAAATATTCTGTCACCTAGGTTACCAGGAATAATGTGGGATTCTAATGGTGTAAGAAAGTTTCGGAGACTATTCATGCAAACAAACAATCAAATCTTTCGTCTTTATAAATTAGTTTTGATTTGAGATTTGTTCATTCGTGCTTTTGGAATCTCAAGCAACTTTAATTTTTTGAACTGTTTAAGAAGCTGGATATGCAAAGAGTAGTCGCCGGTTCGATCCCTGCATAAAGAATTTCTTTTGTGGATAGACAAGTGAGTATTTGTCTAGGGGCTCAGTGTTGAGACCGAAAAATCTCTCGTAGTTATAAGAAACTACCCATGACATCAAACAATTATTTAGTGCAGGATTTTGTACATATTTACTCTTAAGGCTCTTCTATTTACCACGTGGATCTTCCAACAAAAGTATACTATATGAATCCGCACGGGCCTTTTCTACAATCAAGAATACGATTAAGAGAAATTATGCCCTGTTCTCCACCACGCTGGCCTAGAGCGACTTGGCGGACTTTATATACTATAGAAATTCTTACTTGTCGCTTTGGTATGCGGGTTTCTTCACGATATTTCTGTTCACCGTTACAGTGCGTAGTGATTGACTATCAAAACACACATGACTCTGAAAAGGCACAGGTGTGCCCTAGGATTTGAACCCGTGAACATTTGGGCAGCCGCGTCTGGTTCATTACCAAAGGCCACCTTTGTGGTACGCACTCGTACTACACAAGTATCTACAAAAGAGTCCCCCTAATCCCCATCGAATAGTCACTAAGTCCCTAAGTAGCCTCAACAAAAGACCGGGAGAGACGCAGGCTCGACCGAAAAAATGAAGCTATTCAAACGGGATCGTATTATGTCTGATACATCTGTATTATGTGTTTTTGTTCCAGTGTCCTTCTGTTTAAAAAGCAAATAATACCAAAGACCTACGAGAAAACCTGTTCCGAGGGAGAGTAAGTAGTTTAAATACTATTTTTATTTTTTATTGAAAATAAGAGGGGCGGACCCTGGAATAGAAGAACCCTGTTGTAATAAGACTCAGAGGCCCACTAGTTATTCAACTAATTGTTATTGCGTCACAACTCACAAACTTCGATCAATATACACTAGATACACAGTTCCCTGTAAAAGTTCTGTTAAAAAGTGGCACCGATGCATGACATGAAAAAAAAGTAAACAAAAATATCACATATTCCAAATATATTAACACAATTCCACCTTATTCCTGGAGCTTAAAGTAGCTTTTCACATAATATTGTCTAAAGTTCTGCGACGTTTTAGAAGCAACGGTCGGTGCGTCACTGAAGGCAAAAGAGTGCTTAAAGCAGTCTTTTTTGGTGCCATTTTCTAAGCGTTCATGTTGTATCTAGTGTATATTTGATCGAAGCTCACAAAACTGTTTTGCAGAGTGATCTTGGGTTACTGTAAAGGAAAAAATAGGACAATAAAACGTGTTAAATATTTTAGTATCTGAATCCTCATGTTAAGTATTATGGTGTGATCATAAAAGTATTTTATTATATATTATTAATACCAGTAATTTTGCAAATATGGAAGGTCCTTGTTCAATACTCGCAATACTGGATATTGAACCATAATTGTAGCCCTCAAAAGGTATGCATTGATTAATTCAAATTCAAATTTAAATTGATGCATTGTATTCTCTTTCTTTCTAATTCTTAATTTCTCAAGTATTAACCGTGCAGAAGATTATACGAGCATTTGTATAAGAAAATATTAGGCAACAATCAAAATATTACGTGTTGAATATTTGTCTCAGTGCCTGCTGTACAACATCAAACCTCAAGTCGATATCGGAGAACTTGCATAGCGAGTGTCCCAACCACCACACACACAAGGTCTCACAGACGTTCAAAACGCGCTGGCTGAAGACAACGCTACGATTCATCAAGGACGACTCCAAACACAACCTGAAATACCCTGAAATGTCCCCAATGGAGGCTACATACGTCTACTCTCTAATAACAAGGTGCAAGGAACAAACGGACATGGCGCCGGATTCATATTACACACCGCTTCGAGAGGCCATGCAGATTTTCGGCTTGAAATATTTCTTCGAGTTGACCTACATCGACACCTTTCCTAACGGGAAAATGTGAGTATGAAACTATGTATATAAAACAGTCTTTGTTATTCTCCATCAGATAATGTCTTTGTTGTGCACGAGCTCGTATTTTGTATGTAGATGTTATTATGGACATGGTTTTCACCCGAAATAGGTTCAGAATAAAATGCATCTTTAAAAAGTTCTCTAAGGAATTCGTAATTAGGTGAAACAAATAATGATACCTCAGTATTGTGCATTTTCCTCTAATTGAGAAAAGGAAGCGTGAAAATTTTACCAAAAAGTTTGCCGCGACAGTGCAGTAACATTTGAAAGTACAGATTTCATTCTAATAATCGTAGTCATATGTTTCTTTAAGATTCGCATTCAAGCCTCTCCTCTATTCAAGTAATCTACTTGGTATGTGACTGTCTGAAAATCAGCTTCTATATTATGACAAGATGTAGTATTAAAATATGTTTCACTGTCAGGTCGCTGATGCTGGAGAAGATCCCGAAGAACATCAAGAGCTTAATAGAAGGCGATAAGGGCACTGTGTTAGTATATTTATCTGGCAATGTATTTAAAGCACAAACAATTATATTTTCTTGAAATTGTAATATGTTTAAACATAATTGTTGTTTGTTTCAGTAATCGGTTCAGAAACATGAAGTACATAAAGCAGCCCAAGTGTCGCACTTCGGATGAGCACAGGTACGTCACAACACTTGAAACTAAAATAGTGATTATAATTTGTAGTCCAATTCTTTAAAAAAAAAATCGCAAATTGGCTCATTTTTAGTTATTGTGTCCCGTGTCCTATCACCGTTAGTAGACCGTCTTCTAACTTTTTTATAGACGCTTCCAAAAGCGCTTTGTGGCTATTTTAAAAGGAAAGGGAATAAGTCATCATGTTGCGAAGAATTCAAGTGGATTGATATTCCAAATTCTTAATATTCATCCAAATTTTCACAAGATCGGATAATATTGCCAAAATATAGGGAATTTCAACAAGGTAAACATTGGGAATTTTTACCATATAAATGATTAAAAGTATTTTAGCGGTTATGGCCAGAGCAGACCTGGACGGAATGGCAAGGGTTTCAATTTTTCATCAAAAGGCGTTTCTGCCGCGAGATTAATTTAAAACAGTGGAATTTATGTCGTATTATTATTACAAAAAAAAAATTGTCGCTTTTTTTTTGCAACTTTTTCTGTTGCATTGTGTCGGAAGTCGCTTAAACTACCACCCGGCTTCGTTTTCGGTAGCAGTCTTGATATACCCTGTATATACCGGGTATCTCAAGATCTCTTTTTTTGTTATTTTTTTCCTATGCCCATATTTGGGTGGTAAATACATTTTTTCCTAAAATAATAGTATATACCCTTTTATTTATAATACTCTAAGGTATAAAAGAGTTTAAATTATTATTTAAGCAAAAACTATGGATTTACCACCCAAAATAACGATATTTAAAAAATCATAAAAAAAAATTGTCGCGTTTCTAGGCGAAATTTTTAATTGCATTGTGTTTGTAGCCACTAAACTACCACCCGGCTTCGTTTCCGGTAGCAGTCTTGAGATACCCGGTATACATGTTGTAGTGAGTACTAAGTGTGTACACTGTACATGGCAGGGCGGGCAAGGTGGTGTCTCGGCTGAAGAGCCTCAAGCCCGAGTGGCAGCAACAAGCTGTTCAACGCGTTCCCCGCGCCGCCGCGGGACGACGACTGCTGCAGGTCACATACATATTATAGCATTTAATACGCACTGCATAGAGTTCATTATCGATTATTTTTTTAGTTAGCTTAAAAATATTGATTTTGTTTTTTTTTCGAAATATGAATTGTTATACTGCCGTTATACTCGTTGCTGTCTTTAGGTATGTTCTTTTTGGATATTCGGTATATTATCGATACAATTTTGATATTAGGTTATGCTTGGAATACACGCTGAATCATTTGTGTTAATAATATGTATGATAAAATATTTCCCGTTCATATTGTAGAGTGACTGAAGAGCCAGTGATAGAGCCGGCCGCCCGAGGCATGACCGACCCCGACATAGCTGCCCCGTTGGTGACCAAACGCAATCGCAAGTATGTCATTTATCATCATCATCCAGTTGCAGTCCACTGCTGGAAATATGCCTCTCCCAAGCAGGGATCGAAACCGGTTGCAAATAACGGTACCGGTATCGACCAATTTCGGTTACCTTTAAGATTTGGGGACCCGTTATGACGGTAACCAATGCAAATTATAAAGGTTACCCTTATATACGGGAACCGATTTAATACCGATAACCTAAAAAAGACCTTGACGGCAAAAGAGAGCGCATTGGAGAATAGTTACTCATTTCCATATTGTATACCAAGTGAAACATATACTTGGCGTGTTGTTTACCCAATATTCCTGGAATCGGTTCATTTTACTTGCGATGTAATAGTGTTGAAAATAAAAGGAAACGAGTAAAGGCAAGGATTTGGTGTAATGTACTGTATAGTAAAGACATTTTTATATCTCAGTATACTTAATTCAATAAATAAATAGATAGATACCTAAATTCACATAAATAATATTATTTAGTACAAAAACCCTATATTTTTAAATTATAAAACATTAAAATAAGATAAGCCACGTCCCGAGCAAATGACCTTGAGCATTTATGTCTTTCTAATGCCTACTATACACGACGTCGTATTCGGTTGCGTCCGCCGACGTATAAAGGAGGTGATTTGTGCGTCTGTTATAGGTATTTAACGTCCACAGATGCGTCCGCCTCGAATCCGATTGTTGTCGGTTTTTGTGGCACGGATCAAAGGGTTTTGTCGCAAACGTCCGACTTCTGTCCACAAGTCTTCGCTTTTTTTTACCATCGCACCACACTTTACCGCAGTAGAGTTCATTCGAGGGGGTTAATGTCACTCGCGTCCGTAGGCTTTGACCCTAGATTCCCTACACTTGACCCCTGGGTAGTGCCAAATGAGTGATACAGTTCGTGGTGGTAGGACTTAAGTGTCCGCCCGAGTAGCGACCACCGTCCACGAGGCGTAAAGGCCGTCATAGTGATCTCCATAAGGGGATCGCGTTCCGGGATCAGCTCATGGTTTTCCGGATTTTTCGATGGGCTTGAGTCCAGGCATGAGGTTGTACCGTGTGGGTATTTTCGGTCGTTTGTCGAAAGGAGGAATGTTGATCCGCCGACCAGGGAGACCCGTAGAAACGGTTGACCGCTGGCCGCCCGCGGTATAGTACAGGGGCTAACCACCTCAAGAGGCTGCCTCACCATGCCGCGCATAATCTTGGGTGGGTCCATCATGCCAGTTGGTGACTGGAAGTGGGGTCTCGGCGGCCCATCCCGGGAGGGTACGGGGGCCCTTCCGTCCGGCGGATCAACTCGCTTCCTGCCGACCCTTTCGTGCCGGTACCCATTCGGCCTTCTTAGTGCCCGAACTTAAGCCCTTCGTTGCCTCTGCACCAATCCCATCCTTTCAACCATGACAGTGCAATTAAACAGAGCAGGTCCTTCAGCGGTGCATAACCCCACCACTGCGTTCACTATGGAGTCAACTAATATCCGCGGACCCCATACGAACCTCAATGCCGTCCATCACCATCTCGAGACGGCCAAGCCTGCTTTGTTCTTCCTAACGGAGACGCAGATTCGTTGTCCGGCCGATGATTCTTACCTGTTGTATCCCGGTTATTCGCTTGAAGTAAACTTCAAGCCTAAAGCCGGGGTATGCTTGTGTGTTCGGTCGGACATCTGCTGTCGCCGTTTGCACTGCATGGAGGACCCCTCGTTCTCCGGCTCCGGCGGCTCAGGGAACCTAGATTCACGTGCACCCACAGAGCGGAGAACGAGGGGTCCTCCATGCAGTGCAAATGGTGACAGCAGATGTCCGACCGAACACACAAGCATACCCCGGCTTTAGGCTTGAAGTTTACTTCAAGCGAATAACCGGTATACAACAGGTAAGAATCATAGGCCGGACAACGAATCTGCGTCTCCGTTCGGAAGAACAAAGCAGGCTGGGCCGTCTCGAGATGGTGATGGACGGCATTGAGGTTCGTATTGGGTCCGCGGATATTAGTTAACTCCATAGTGAACGCAGTGGTGGGTTATGTACCGCTGAAGGACCTGCTCTGTTTAATTGCACTGTCATGGTTGAAAGGATGGGATTGGTGCAGAAGCAACGAAGGGTTTAAGTTTGGGCACTAAGAAGGCCGAATGGGCACCGGCACGAAAGGGTCGGCAGGAAGCGAATTGATCCGCCGGACGGAAGGGCCCCCGTACCCTCCCGGGATGGGCCGCCGAGACCCCACTTCCGGTCACCAACTGGCATGATGAACCCACCCAAGATTATGCGCGGCATGGTGAGGCAACCTCTTGAGGTGGGTAGCCCCTGTACCATACCGCGGGCGGCCAGCGGTCAACCGTTTCTACGGGTCTCCCTGGTCGGCGGATCAACATTCCTCCTTTCGACAAACGACCGAAAATACCCACACGGTACAACGTCATGCCTGGACTCATGCCCCAAAATAATTAGTACTCATTTTAGAAAAGGTTGTCATCTAGGGATTTTGGTGGAAAACATTATAGATTGATGGAGAATTTGTGAGCACTATAAGGATTACTGAACACAAGTTTCGTTATTTAGGCTTTAAGTGGCAATTTAGAAGCTTAAGATGTCCGAAATCACTAAATATAAAATGAAAATAAAAAAATGGTTGCCTGTAAAGTCGGTTTTACGGGCGAAGATTTTACGTGACAACGTCTTTTTCTCGGTAGAATATTTATTGATATGAATATAATTAAATTGCACAATAGGAACAAGGAATTGAATGAAAATAAGAATTGCACAAATTTTAACTATAGAAATATATTTTGTTTACTAAAACATTGTACATGTAATGACGAATCTAAGCACTCCATATTTTCACTACAGACACAGCTGACGATACTTTAACCACACGTGTGAACTTGTATTGTGACGCTTTCTTGTTTTTCCACGCCAAGAACGTTCGAGAAAGACAAAGACAGAGACACAAGCATGCGCCGATTCAATGCGCCTAATTCTCTAGTGCTGCGCGCGCGGCAGACCGATCATAGTTGAGTGGGAGAGAGACGCAAGGCATTCGGCGGGCCTCTCTCTCGTTCGGTGACTCATCGTAACGTTACCGGGCGTTACACTTTTTCATAAGTGACTCCCAGCCGCAACCTAATTTAAGACGTTGTCACGTCAATAAATTTTTTGGAGGTAAAATATTTTTTTTTGGGGGTTAATTTTTTGCGTAATTTGGGATTTCTGGCGGGGTCAATTTGTAGCCCTCACCAAGACGGTTCCGAGGATACCAAACTCGGTGGGTCTACGACCTATGTTGGCCGAGATAGGATTGGGGGGGGGTGAGGTAAATTTTCGGGGTGGGGGTAGGGGAGGGGGGGGGGGTAGGTTTCGTGGGGAGGCTAATAGGCACTATTTCGGAATAAGGGTGGGGGAAGGCAGGGGGGGGGATATGGGACAATTTTGGAAAAAGTGGGTGAAACTGAAAAATAATTCTCTAGTGCTGCGCGCGCACCGTTACGTTACCGGGCGTTACACTTTTTCATAAGTGACTCCCAGCCGCAACCTAATTTAAGACGTTGTCACGTCAAAAAATTATCCGACTTATAAGACCCTTATGGAGGGATTTTGCTGAGAAAAATAATCTTCGTATGTTTAGTTTCTGAAAAATAAAAATTTAAACAATGCGAAATTATTCAGAAACTCTCGTCAAGAACATATTTTTTTTCACCAACTTATCGTACATAATTTTTATAGCAATTTCATATTATAATAGAAGAACATCTTATCATTAAATTGCCATTTTTATATTTCAACAAAATTAGTTTTCATGTTTTCTACAAATATTTTAAAAACCACTATAAAACACGCTGTCCGACCGGTGTCAAATAAGACCGCCGCAAGGCCTTCTAGAGGGAGGACGTATCGCTCGTCGCTCCGGCCTGGCTGCAGTCGATTTTTGCCGTGCGTAGTAAAAATTGCCACGCGCGGACTGCGATTACCACATCTTAGTACTTTGGTAGTAAAACATATTTTTTCTTTTTATTACCTACAATGATTTTGTAGTGAGTATAAATTATGTTTCAGATAATATAATGGGATGTAATACTGAGGCTAAATTATGTTATATATTGTAATATAAAATTAAATATATTTCGTAATTGTATGGGGTTGTAAGGCCCCGAACTCTTTTCATGTGTTCGAACACGAAATGATTAATAAACGTCCGTAGTGTCTACTGATTGAACACTGATTTGAATGCAACTTAACAATGTAATAATAACGAAAATATGATTAGTATCTAAATTTGTATTGTTCATTGCTTGCACGGTAATATTTGTCTACTTATAAAGCAAATAAAATATTTTATGATATAATATTACCAATATATAAATCATAAGTTACATTTCAATTGAATATTAGAATTTTGAAGCGCACGGATCAAAGTTGGTTGCGCTGACTGTATAGCGAGGCGACGCGGCAGGTCTACGCACACAGCTTTGGTCGCTTATGTGTGCGTGAAATTAACGAAGAAATACCTATAGTTGACTTTGCGTGCAAGGTGTAAACGCTCTTAACCCCCTCGAATGAACTCTACTGCGGTAAAGTGTGGTGCGATGGTAAAAAAAAAGCGAAGACTTGTGGACAGAAGTCGGACGTTTGCGACAAAACCCTTTGATCCGTGCCACAAAAACCGACAACAATCGGATTCGAGGCGGACGCCTCTGTGGACGTTAAATACCTATAACAGACGCACAAATCACCTCCTTTATACGTCGGCGGACGCAACCGAATACGACGTCGTGTATAGTAGGCATTAGAAAGACATAAATGCTCAAGGTCATTTGCTCGGGACGTGGCTTATCTTATTTTTTCAAAGTATATAGGTAATCCGATTCCAAACCAAACAAATAATTCAACACTCTCGGGCGACGTGCGTACTGAATGAAATATCAATTAAGAGTCTCAAAATTCAAAAATCACAAAGAACGCGTTTGCGTCGAATTAATGCAAGTTACAATATGCACCAACCGGGGCGACGGCCTTGAGGTCGTGTTTGGTCGACACACGGCGCATCGACGCTTTGACTTTTGCCGACGACGCTTGAAACATAGAGGTAATCCTTATTTCGGTTACCGGTATGATACCGGTTAAATTCTAGGAATCTAATAAAATCGGCGTATAGGGGTTACCTTTAAAAATACCGGTATATTTTTTTTCGGTTGATACCAAAAAATACCGGTATTTCCGGAACCGTTTTCGGTCCCTGCTCCCAAGGTAAACTACAGAGCCCGGTCTGCTGCTTTATGCATCCAGTCGCTGTTGGCCTTTACATAATATTTAATTGCGTTGAGTATTCAGTCGATATTGCTTGAATAATACGTTGATTGTGGCGCACAAAGCAATGTTCTATCTACTAGTGTGGCTCGGTGTATTTGTTTATTTATGCTTTACTAGAGGCCCGGCCCAGCTTCGCCCGGGTACAAATAGATTTCTGTACAATAATATGTACGTATTATACATACAGGGTATAACAAGACTGCTACCGAAAACGAAGCCGGGTGGTAGTTTAAGCGACTTCAGACACAATGCAACAGAAAAAGTTGCAAAAAAAAGCGAAATTTTTTTTTTGTAATTTTTTTCCTATTGCTATATTTTGGTGGTAAATACATTTTTTCCTAAAATAATAGTGTATACCCTTTAATTTATAAATACTCTAAGATATAAGAGAGTTTAAATTATTATTTTAGCAAAATCTATGGATTTACCACCCAAAATGACGATATTTAAAAAATCATAAAAAATAATTGTCGCGTTTCTAAGCGAAATTTTTAATTGCATTGTGTTTGTAGCCACTAAAACTACCACCCGGCTTCGTTTTCGGTAGCAGTCTTGAGATACCCGGTATAAATATCTATTAAAAACCGCATCAAATTGGTTGCGTAGTTTTAAAGATTTAAGTATACAAAGGGACATAGGGACAGAGAAAGCGACTATGTTTTATACTATGTAGTGATTGCACAGAGAAAGAAACAATACACCCAGTAGTCACATAAATAGTCCTGACCTCACACTAACACAATGTACATTCATGGTATCGGTAAAAAATATTATTGTTCCCGATATCGAAATTGCTTAAAATTAATTGTATAATTTTTATGGTTTGTCCTTAAACGTTATCCAGTTTGATGCCGGGCGACATATTTTTATAAAATAAAGTAATTATCATCATACTTTACATATTTTTCACAGAGCCCAATACAAAATAAATAAATATTCTTCCTTTCTGTGTTGTATTAATGTTTTTTTTTAATTTGGTGCAGGAACAAGTCAGCGAAGAGCATCAGCTTCCACGTGGGCGGCGCGGTGTTGCCGGCGGGCGCGGCGGGCGCGGCGGGCGGGGAGGGTGCGGCGCGGGCGGGGCGGCGCGAGCGCAGCGCTGAGAAGCGCACAGACAAACTGCTCAAGGCCATGTCCGTGCCCATCAAGAGCGACAAGGCCATGAAGTCAGTATATTACGACATTTTTTTTGGAGTATAGTTATTAGGATATTGGTGTCTGGGCACTGAACTGTGGGCCGCCTGTGGGCATAAATTGCACCTAATTTCTTTCAAATTTGGCAAAAATGATTTTACAAATCTTAATAAAGTCAAGTATCGAGTAGTTCAATTTGATGGTCAAATGTGTGATATTCTTAGACTAGAACCCGCAGGAATCTCAGGGTTAGTAATTTATTAAAAGATTTGCAACTGACGTAAAAGCATTTTATTATAAAAACTGATATAAATATCATTCATAGCTTACAAAATGATGCTGTTACCTTTAGGAGACTGTCCCGCCCTCACACACACACCACTGCAACTCCTGTAAGCCAAGATCAACAGTGACACGCAAAGTAATGACACCGAGCATTAAAGCTCTGCGACTCACCAGGAATGTCTAACTTGTCTTTAACCCGCAACAAAATCAATCAGAAAGTTAAATTCATAGGAGTTGGAAATAATCTTACCTTTAGGAGGATCAAGCATGTATTACTTCATTGTCAAAATGTGTGGTAATGAACTATCAATACCCACTTGTTACTCTGGGAAATTAATTATAAGCCGGGGACTGCTGTTTCAACTGGCGCATTCTATTCACAAGATATATTGTGTATATTTTAGATCAACATTACCACAGAATACTAACAGAAGTCAAGCTTGTGTAGGTACTTCACTTTTGTTGCCACACTCACACTACGCTCGGCGTTCGCGCTAGGGTTGTTAACTCTGGCTTATGCGAAAACACGTATCGTGTTAATAGCACTCGTATAGTTTGATTAAATTTTTAAAATAAAATATTTAACACACAATAATACAATAAATAAATTTTAATTTTATTATGAACTCGCTGAGAATGTGTATGTCATAATTCTAAGATTTTTTAATTGTATTTGTATAATATACGTTTTTTTTTCATGAAATTTATATTCAATTATTATAATCTGGTGTTTTATATACAAGTGTAATAACTTTTATTCATTTAATCCAGTTTTGCACAAAACATTTCACTATTTGCGTGCCCGAAGCGGGTGACACTCGCGCTCGCACTGGTCTCGACTGGTTTGAAATATCGTGTCGGTGTACGCTGTTAATGTGTGTGTTGATTTAGCGCGCTTTGTATGGAGCTTGACTTCTGTTAGTTTAGTTTTCTGTGACATTACGATCGTGTATAGTTAAAATTGTATGATTGTGTACAGGATGATGTACGGCATGGGTTGGGACGGCGGCGCGCTGGGTGTCCGCGGCGAGGGCATCACCGAGCCCATCATACCTGCACTAGACATCGTACGTGTATACAAATCTAATTTATATTTGTTTATACTATATTCCATCTATTATTGTGATTTCAAAATAACTAACACCAAATTTTGCTTAACGATAAAGATTGTTAAAATGACGTGCGATTTTATGCATTTAAGTTAGTAATATTTTTGTAATGAATGCGAAAAATTTGTTCACAGAAAGCAGGAGCCGGCCTCGGACACACTGCCTCCCCCAAACGTCTGCCAAAAAAAATAATAGAAGCGAAAAAGGCCGTAGCAGAAGTGAACGAAAAAGTTAGCACGATAAAGAAAGTTACTGAAATAAAAGCACCCAACCCAAAGAATAGGACCGACTATAGAATGGACGTTTTCGCATGCATCCTTGATTTAATCACTTCAGAGGACATAAATATGGAGATGAGGCTACCCAACGCTATAACTAAAAGGGATAGGGGTTTTATCGAGCACGCGGTACGGGCTGCTAATGAGAGGAATAATATAGGAGTGAATGAACCCAGCGGCTTGAACCTATGGGGCAAGATCTTGGATGAGATGACCAGTAATCCAGAACTCAACCTCAAGGCGACGGTATCTGATGATAAAAAGTAAGTTGCTGTGTTATTTTCTATATAGTAACAATTAAGATCTTCTATTTAGATAAAACTATGTGCTAAGCAAACACACAGAACTAAACTCATATATCTCGTTTACAGAGGAGTGATTCTCTCAAAAGAGGATACACCATACATGTCGAAAAAGAAGAAGAGGAAACTGCAAAAACGACTATCAATTCAGAACATACCATCACTGCCGGCGGGCAGCAAGAAGGTGATAACAAATGAGTTTCTACGCAACCTCTCTGAGTCTTACATCGCGCCGTTTGCCGGCACGCGAGTATCAGCAAAGGCGAACACGGGTATATCGTTTAGGGTGGCGGTGATACTCCATATACTAGAAATGGTGAAGAATAATCGTCAGAAGACTGAGATAAAGTTTGAGAGGTTATTAAACGATGTGGAGAGGGACTATGTGGAGAACACGGCAGTGCAGGTGGGCCTCAGGAAGAAACGCGGCGGCTCCAAGCTCGAACACGAGTTGCTCACCGAGATCAAAGATAACATTGACGGGTTCACATTGCGAGTGGAGTTTCTCAATGATCAAAAGTAAGTGTATTATTTTGATTTATTTTTAAAGTGACTGGATTTTTATACGTTACTTTGCTAGTGTATTTTTTAATATTGTGTAGCCTATGCTGGAAACTATGCTACTTGATTAACAAACTTAAAATTAATTATAACTTTGTTTCAGATCGTTTATTCTTCATAGAGTAGAATTGAAAAAATCAGATAAAGTATCCCGTGACGTGTCGTATGCGACGTGCAGCACTGACGACAATGACAAACATGAAGTCTGCTCAGATGACTCCGATGTGGGGCATGATGACGTCCTAGACATTGACTACAATGAAGATATTGATCCGAGCAATGACGAGAACAATGAAAGCGTTGACGTTAGTGAAGAAAAAAGCATCAATATTCACGATAATAAGACTGATGGACAAGAAGACACGTCTGTTGCGCTAGATTCTGATGAAGATGAGAAAATACTGCTTGAAAGCACATCTGATGAAGACAAAGAAGTAATCGACTCAAAGGTATTTGAAGATGATGCTATGGTAGAAGAAACGGAACTAGCGGCATCGAAAATGGATCTTCAATATTCAGGTAAAGTCGAAGTATTTGATACTTCGAAAGGAGATGTCCAAGTAACTAGTAAAAATACCGTTTTGGATGTTTCTAAAACGGAAATTCGGGATATCAAGGAAGGTAATAATGGCGATGCTTGGAAAACGGATGTACAGAATTTTGATAAAGAAATTGAGCTTGATGATATGAAAATAAGTGCTAAGAATATTGTGACATATAAAGAAACCGAAGACTGCAACCTTCGTGGTACATTTAAAAAACAATCAGCAAATAATGTTTCAGAAACAAATCTAAAGGAGAATGATAAAAATAATTTATGTAATGCTTTTGAAAAAGATTTACCTGATATGTCGAAAAATATGGAAGTCCATGCATCCAAGAATGATACACATAATTTCAATGACATTGATCTTAAACGATTGAAGACTGCTGAAAAAGACTCGATTAAATATACTGATCCTGATGAACTGAATATCGGCGAGACAATATTAGACAAAGACGAAGAAGAAGGTAACCAAATAGACAAAAACCATATAAATATGGAAGATAAAGGGCATCTACAGGAAATCAAACAGGCAGAAAAAGCAACAGATATTACTCAATCATTGATTAAAGAAAAGCCAATGGTGAAAAAACTTAAATACGTAAAACGTGTATATTTAGTACCAGACGACTATCCGAAGGTGGAAGTAGACGACACCGAGTTTGCGAAAAATATACAAATTTTAATCGCGAAACATATCGAAGAGACCACAGAGTTGCCGCTACTGAAGTGCCATGGCGTGCAAGATGGTGCCCTAGTCTACAGTTGCCACAGCGAGAAAACGCTACAATGGCTCGAGAATGTCTGTGTATCAAATAATATCAAAATAATAATCCCAGTGAACGACGAAATGCGATACAAAATGTCTTTGAAGATGAATTCCTTCATAGAGTACACCAGTGCGAAATTGTTTAAGATGCTGCAACTATATAACGAAGGCTTGCCTACTGAGAATTGGATAGAATTAAGCGTAGAGAAAAGTAGCGATACACTTACTTTTATAGTGGAGATAGACGAGAAGTCTCTAAAGTATGTAAAGGAATCGAATTTCACACTGTTCGCGGGTATAGATCAGGTTCAGTTTAATGTTTTGTGGAATTAATATCATTAGGTTATCAGTGTTTTATCCGAATGAAGGTATCTTTTTGTATTTGTAAGTTAATTGCTTATTGGAAGTTGACTTTATCACTGTCTTTTTTCTATCACAATTACCATTTACTTACTACATAGACACATAAAAATGAAAAAAAAATCAATGATTTTTTAATCCTCTGTCACCGATAGCCAAAAATAAATAAATTGCGGAAAGAGAAATAAATAGGGAGAAATTTCAGTTTTATTGATTTTACTTGGATAACACACTTGATGGGAAAAAATCTATTAATATACGGAAAAGTGTGAATTCGTAAAATACGTAAGTAACTATGCAATTTATTCAATGGAAGGGTAGTGGGAGAATGTAATTGAATACAACCAAATCAATGTTAAAAAATCCAAATAAATGGTACATACATTTTATTTTTCGTTTAGAAAAATATCATTGTGTGTACAAATACTTAATATTTCGAACATCAGCTATTTTTGTGATCACTTCCAATCACGTATCGACTCTTACCCTACTATTTAATATAATTAAATATAAACATACATTTACATAATCGTATTAGTAGATAAAATCTGAAGATGGTCTCACTTAGTTATCGTAAATATTAAATGTCTATGTTATTTATAAAGATCAGTGTCATTTTTCTCGATGGGAATATTCCAAAATTTTGATCTTTATAAACTAGTGATAATATGTGATCGTTCTATTTTCTTAGTAGTTTTATTGATGTTTCGCTTAAAAAGTATTTTTGATCAATGTTACCATGCTTTAAAAGTGAAAAGACCAATTTGAAATTTGGTACTTGTGTTACAATTTAAGTATTGTTTTGCATATTTGTTATTTGTTTTTTATTTAGTTCGAAGCGTTTCCTAAGAGCGGCCGCCAGTATGTTCAGTTGCACGCAGGTAGTACTGATGTTTTCACTTGCCTCTCTAGAAAGATTTTACATACTTAAATATGTATAAGAATTAAGGTGCAAATCTAACCTCACAGTACCAACTCAGTATTTAATTCAAAAGCGGTTGAACCGTTGGTAGTTTATTTTGCACAATAAAATATTAATTTATTTTCAACAAATAGTAGTTAGCTTATGTGTGGAAAGCTTATGAATCCATAATTAAGTGTAAAGCGGTGTTTTATGTACTATTGTAATAGTTATGTTACCAATGTATTTTTTTGAATGGAGGTATAAAAACAAAACAATACGACGTTATTTTTATTAAATTAATCCTATCTCGATTAAATGAAATTATTTTTAAAGCAAATTATTTAGCATCAAGAAATTATTTCGACGAAATGAAGAGTGAAATGTTGAACATTATACGTATTTAACATTGGAAACTACATTGGTAACATAGTTAACACACGCTATATAGCAGTTAATTTGCGCCAAGACTATGATCTGATGAGCCACATAGTTGTTTCAACTATTTTTATTGCGTATACGATGTACAGTAGCATATACTTCGACAATTATACAATATAGAAATTAGAAATCATACAACGTTTTATTTTATCTATTATTTTCTCCTTTATAAAGGTCTTAGCGTTTTGTAGTATGGTCTATGGTTGTATGTAGTTATTGATAACATAATATTTTGTTTTGCTTTTAATAAGCAATGTCAGTAATCATCATCATCATATCAGCCACAGGAAGTCCACTGCTGAACATAGGCCTCCCCCAAGGATCTCCACAATGACCTGTTGGAAGCGGCCTACATCCAGCGACTTCCTGCAACCTTAGTCAGATCGTCCGTCCACCGTGTAGGCGGTCTGAAAGACCTTCAGAGGCTCTTCAATTCCGTTCTCCTCGAGGGCTCAACGCCGGAGGCATGGAGCAGGAGCGTGGTGGTACTGTTCTTCAAAAAAGGTGATAACACTTTGCTGAAGAACTACAGGCCCATCTCGCTCCTGAGCCATGTCTATAAGTTGTTTTCGAGGGTCATCACAAAACGTCTCGAAGGCAGATTTAATGACTTCCAGTCTCCCGAACAAGCCGGTTCCGAAAAGGCTTTAGTACCATAGACCGTATTCATACGCTACGGCAGGTTATACAAAAAACCGAGGAGTATAACTTGCCGCTTTGTTTAGCGTTTGTGGACTATGAGAAAGCCTTTGATTCGATCGAGACCTGGGCTGTGCTACAGTCTCTTCAGCGGTGCCACATAGACTATCGGTACATCGAAGTGTTGAGGTGTATATACAACAACGCCACCATGTCGGTCCGAGTACAGGATCAGAGCACGAAGGCTATTCCACTACAGAGAGGCGTGAGACAGCGAGATGTCATATCTCCGAAACTGTTCACTGCCGCGCTGGAAAATGCCTTCAAGCTCTTGCAGTGGAAAGGATTCGGCATCAACATCAACGGCGAGTATATTACTCACCTTCGATTTGCCGACGATATTGTAGTCTTGGCAGAATCGCTGGAAGACCTTAGCACTATGCTCGAAGACCTTAATCGAGTCTCCCAACAGGTGGGTCTTAAAATGAACATGGATAAAACGAAGATCATGTCGAATATCCATGTTGTGCCCACCCCTATTAGAGTTGGGGGCTCGACTCTCGAAGTTGTAGACGAATATGTCTATTTAGGACAAGTGGTCCGGTTAGGCAGGTCCAACTTCGAGAGAGAGGTCAATCGGCGAATCCAACTCGGTTGGGCAGCGTTCGGGAAACTTCGCGACGTCTTCTTGTCCAAAATACCTCAGTGCCTAAAATCATACATACGGCACCGAGACGTGGCCTCTCACTGTGGGCCTCATTAAAAGGCTCAAAGTCACTCAACGAGCCATGGAGCGGGCTATGCTCGGTGTTTCCCTACGAGATGTCAGTAAACATTTACTGAATATAAATTTGGTTCAATGAACGTTTATCCAGATTTTGATAAATATGGATGAGGATTGAGATCTAGTGAATAGAATGTTAACAATTAATTAAACGGTTATTCTAGTTTTCATATGACAAAAATAATGGCATGACGCTTTAGAAGTCCTTAGACCTTAGCGTCGTCCCCAGAACTAAATGATGGCTTTGCGTCATATTAGGCACTAATTCCTGACTTCGTGCCGATAATAATCAATAAAAAATTTCAATACCACTACCCGACCCGGGATTCGAACCCGAGTCCTAAGCATTATAATCGTGCCCTAATACAACTGCGCCACCGAGGCAGTCTAAAATCATGTTAATATAGAATATAGATAATAATTATGTTCCTGTCATCCTTGATCCTACAAAATGAGTCGGTGTGAAATATTACTAGCAAGGTATCCGTTATCAACATAAGGTTATGTATTGATACTGGGATAGGCCACAGTCCTTTACCGAGGCTGTAACTCAGTTTAACCAAGAAACAAATACCTACACGTTTTCTGACATAGTAAGTACCTATGCTGAATTTAAAATTAAATAAAAGAGTTCTTAAACCACAAAGCAATAAATGACAATAACATTTTAAATATAGATAAAGATATATTTTTCTCAACAAAATAAAATGAATAAAAAAATAATTATTACAGAGCTAGAGCAAGTAATAATACAGCCACGATAACGCTCGATGTGATGTAGTAGTGGGTCCATGATTTATCATAATAATATAATATAGCGATGTGCAATATATCAATTTTGATTTCAATGATTATGTTTGACCTGCTCAACTATAAAACATATTATGTAAAAAGCAATTATGATATTTTTTACTTTGTAAAGGTATTGTTAGTATCCGATTTATGACAAAAGTGTTAAAGTTTCAAAATTCAATCAACAGATGTTCGTACATATATTATTTAATGATCACGAACATCCACTTTGTTCTCTGAATCGATTTGAATCTTATTTCTTTTTGCATGGAGTTCAACAGGTTACCTATTAAGCAGATATTCCTAACTGTAAGTATATCTACTAAGTATAAATTAAAATGAATTATGGTACCTCTCGTTACACTGAATGCATATTATTGTGTTAAATAGTAACAATACTGTTAATTATTAATTACGATAAGAAATGAAACACCTTCTTAATGTATTTTACCCGCAACTCCGTGTGCGTGCATATCGCGCTTCAATTCTATGATGGCTCCATCGCATAAAGGGTCCGCATTTTAGTTATCGAATTCAGTTTAAGCGAAAAAGACAAAACATTCTTTAACTTTAATAGGTTTTAAAACAGTCTATGAATAATAAAGCAATGCTTGGCATTCAACTGCGCTCGCCATCTTGAGTCATAAGATGTTAAGTCTCAATACCGGGTATCTCAAGACTGCTACTGAAAACGAAGCCGATTGGTAGTTTTAGTGACTACAAACACAATGCAACTAAAAATTTCCCAAAGAAACGCGATAATGATTTTTTATGATTTTTTAAATATCGGCATTTTTGGGTGGTAAATCCATAGTTTTTGCTAAAATAATAATTTAAACACTTTTATACCTTAGATTATTTATAAATCAAAGGGTTTACACTATTATTTTAGGAAAAAATGTATTTACTACCCAAATATAAAAAATATAGGAAAAAAATTACAAAAAAAAATTTGTCGCTTTTTTTGCAACTTTTTCTATTGCATTGTGTCTGAAGTCGCCTAAACTACCACCCGGCTTCGTTTTCGGTAGCAGTCTTGATATACCCTGTATGACCAGTAGTTACTCTGGCTACAATATTCCTCAATCCGAAACACAGTGCATTTAACTGCTGTTTGGCGGGATAAATAGATATTGCGGTGGTACCTACCGGTGAGGCGGTGAGGCGACCTCTCACATATGAGAAACCTACCACCAGTAAATTTCAAATTTCTAAAATATTTCCATATACAGACATTTTATGTATTTTTTATTATAAGTGTATCATGTTACTACCGGAGACGTATGAAACCTAGTAATTGCACATAATTTACTAGGAAATTTATGGACATAATATTTAGAAAATCGATACAAAATGGTTTGAACATTGTGAAACACAAATAGGAATTGCGGCGGGTTAGGCCACCCGCAGGTAGGGGTAGGTATGTAAATGAGAACTCAGGGTAATTTCGTGGTTCGGGCTTTAATACATTCGCATCACTATTTACACCCGGCACTGTTGCTGGTGGTATGCAACAGGAGTCACTGGCCTTCACTGGACACTGATCCGGGTCTTCGGCACGTGGCGGAACCCGGCGACAGCTCGCCGGCGAAGTTAGCAGCCACGTGGCCGGACACGGTGCGCAGGTCAGCGGCGCGGCGCAGGCTCGGCCACAGCACGGGCAGGAAGCGGTGCGGAGCAGAAGCGGTCGCAAAGCAGCGCACGGAGTCAGCTCTCCGTGGCGGAAGCAACGAAGTAGGTGAAGAAGTACGCCAAGAAGAAGAAGAAGAACCTTCACTGGACACTGATCCGGGTCTTCGGCACGTGGCGGAACCCGGCGACAGCTCGCCGGCGAAGTTAGCAGCCACGTGGCCGGACACGGTGCGCAGGTCAGCGGCGCGGCGCAGACTCGGCCACAGCACGGGCAGGAAGCGGTGCGGAGCAAAAGCGGTCGCAAAGCAGCGCACGGAGTAGTTCTCCGTGGCGGAAGCAACGAAGTAGGTGAAGAAGTACGCCAAGAAGAAGAAGAACCCCAGCGGGTTCAGAAAGACGCGTGGTAGCACGCGGCTTTTAGGTTAAGGAAAAGGAGGACGCGAGCGACGTTACACGCGTATTTAAGCGAGCACCGATGACAGTTCGTACGTCAAATTTGACAGATGTTAGAAATGAATCAACCAATCAGCGCAACGGAGGCGTTGATTGGCATAGACAATAGGATTTATGCCGACTATTGAACCATAGACCGCAAATATTAGAGGTGACACTCTCACAACGTCACCAGTATGTTAAGAGGAAATACATAAAAAAAATTGTTTCCCTGAATAAAGTAAATAAAGCCCGAATACTCTATAACGCCATTCAAATAATATCAAGGACGGATCCAAGTGGGAGGTCACAGGGGTCAAGCCCCCTCTGGGCTGGCCCCAGATTGACAAAATGTATGAATTATCTTGTTGATCCTGGAGACCAACTTCTAAACTTTGCCTTTGGTCAAGGTTTTAATATAAGTAACAGCTTCTTCTTCAAAAAACCGCAACGACGATGGACCTGGTTCTCTCCAGATAAAACTACAAAAAACGAAATCGATTATTGTCTCTGTTCTAATAAGCAAATCCTGCATAATGTAGGCGTATTAAATAGTATAAAATTCAGCTCAGATCACCGACCTCTAAGATGCACCCTAAAATTTCAATCCAAAATACATAGACTTCTTTTGATAAATAAAACAATAAGAAAATTAGATAAAATCACCTTAATCAGCAACAAAGACCAGTTCTGCCTAGACTTGAAAAATAGCTTTGATTTATTAAGTACACATAGCTGTACAGACGCCCAAACACAGTATTCTCATTTATTATCTTGTATCAAATCAGCAAGTCGTAAAATTAAAACCTCCAAAACCAAATACAGTAAACTCACACATCATTCCATAAAACTTATAGAAGAAAGGCAGAAATTAACACTGTATACTGATGAATATAGAAGAAAAGATAAAGCAGTTAAAAGAAGTATACGTACAGATATTAGAAATTATAATGTAAAATTAATAAGAACAACCCTAGAGAAAAACAAATCATTAAGAATTGCTATGAGAGGAACAGAATCCGGAAGACTAACTTTGCGACAAATTAAAGACCAAGACGGAATAAAACATAGAGAGCAAAACAAAATATTAAATATATGCACAACTTTCTATAAAAATCTCTATACAGACAAAAGTCCTGACATAGTTTACATAACGGACACATATTCATGCCCAGACGATATACCACCTATCACAAGTCTAGAAGTACATCGCGCACTCACCTCCATGAAATTTGGAAAGAGCCCCGGGGAAGATGGCGTTACAACCGAAGCTCTCAAAATAGGAGAACCTGCTCTACTACCGTATTTAACTAATTTATACCGGGTATCTCAAGACTGCTACCGAAAACGAAGCCGGGTGGTAGTTTTAGTGACTACAAACACAAAGCAACTAAACATTTCGCAAAGAAACGCGACAGTTATTTTTTATGATTTTTTAAACATCGTCATTTTTTGGTGGTATATCCCTAGTTTTAACTAAAATAATAATTTAAACTCTTTTATACCTTAGATTATTTATAAATAAAAGGGTATACACTGTTATTTTAGGAAAAAATGCATTTACCACCCAAATATGGTCAAAGGAAAAAAATAACAAAAAAAAAATTGTCGCTTTTTTTTTTGCCACTTTTTTTGTTGCATTGTGTCTGAAGTCGCTTAAACTACCACCCAGCTTCGTTTCGGTAGCAGTCTTGATATACCTTAAAAACTGGCGTTCTGCCTAAACACTTCTGCCATTCCAATATAATTTTACTATACAAAAAAGGTGATAAAACAGAAATAGGAAATTATCGCCCCATTAGTTTGATATCCCACGTATATAAAGCCTTCGTTAAAATAATTGAAAACCGGATTTCACGACAACTGGACACACATCAGCCACCTGAACAGGCGGGTTTCCGTCGTGGTCTATCCACAATTGACCACTTGCAAACAGTTAATCAGATCATTGAAAAATACACAGAATTTGGACTTCCCCTGTATCTCGCGTTCGTGGATTATACTAAAGCCTTCGACAGTTTGAATCACGCCATTATTTTTAAAACTTTACACAAACAAAATATACCTGACATCTACATCCAGATTTTACAAAGAATATACTACAATAGCACGGCCGCCATCAAACTGGAGAATACAGGACCGTCCTTTCCCATCAGACGCGGGGTGAAACAAGGAGACCCACATTCCCCAAAACTATTTACAGCCGCTCTACAAGAAGTTTTTAATAACTTACCATCCAGTTGGGGAGGGAAGGGCATTATTGTTGGTGAAAAAAGATTAACCAATCTACGTTTTGCCGATGATATAGTCCTTTTCTCTTCTTCGGCATCGGAGCTTGAAACTATGCTCAACGAATTACATACTGCAAGCGTCGAGGTTGGATTGAGCATGAACATGTCGAAGACGAAGGTAATGTCGAACGCCAGACAATTAAAAACCAAGGTAGGGGGTGTGGAGATTGCATACGTTGATGAATATTTATATCTAGGCCAGATAGTATCCTTCCAGAATAGGCAGGAAGCTGAGGCCAAGAGACGTATTGAAAACGCCTGGAAGAGCTACTGGTCTATGAAGCACTTGCTTAAAAGCGATCTCCCACTCGCTCTTAAACGAAAACTCATGGACGTGTGCATTCTCCCCATCCTTACATATGGCTCTCAGACCTGGTCCTTGACTAAAGTGCAAAAGTCCGATCTCGGGGTATGCCAGCGAGCTATGGAGCGCATCCTAGGTGTTAAATTATGCGACCGTATAAGAAATAGAGATCTGCGCTCCAGAACGAAACTTGTGGATGTTGGGCAACAAACAGCCAAATTAAAGTGGGACTGGGCAGGCCACGTCTGTCGCATGTCAGGAGAGTTGTGGGCTAAGACTGCTACTGAATGGGCTCCCCAAAACACCAAAAGACCACGTGGTAGGCCGCGTAGAAGGTGGAAAGATGACCTAGATCATTTTAATAAGAACTGGAGGATGAAAGCCTTGGATAGAGACGGATGGAAGAAGGAAAGGGAGGCCTTTGCCCTGCAGTGGGACAGTATAGGCTAGAGAGAGAGAGAGAGAGAGATCTTGTTGATAAAATGTATAAGCATATTTAATTCTTTGTATTTCGATAAATAAAGTAAAAAAGTATGTGTGTGTTCACAAATCACGCCGGTAACAAACTTTAAAAAGTCATTATTACGAATTGGAGTATTGAAATCAGACCCAGTGTTCTGACATGAACTATATGACTCCCCCCTGGCGAAAAATCTGTCATGAACTATAATGTGACCCCCCCATGGCGTAAAAGCTGGATCCGCCCTTTAATAAATAATATGTTGCTTTTAACAGCGCATGGCCCACTTAGTTTTCAGTATTCAGCAGTGGCGTAACAATAGGATGGCATAGTGCGCAAAATGCCACGGGCCCCCGGCCTAAGGGGCCCCCGCGCCGGCCCGGCACAAGGCCCGGGCACAAGTCCAACAGGATGTAAGCTTAGAATAATGTAATATTAATAACGAAATCAATAAGAATAAACAATTGGCTACATTTTAAACATGAGAAACATCGTAATATAATATAATAATAAGTTTATTGGCAAAAAGTAAGTTTGTACAATAGTAGTAATTATAACTAGACTTAAGTATAGGTGAGATCAAAATAATAAGTAAGTACCTAATACAATCAACTTAACCTAAAATTAACAAAATATTTTATGTATGTTATGGGCCAAGTGATTAATGCGGGCAGTATTCATAATGCCCGGGCAGTATGAATATTACCGAGCCACAGCGGCGTGCACAGGATTATGACACTGGGTATGCGGCGGAGTACTCGGTCACAAAAACTTTTTCTTTAATAGTTTTTTAGCATAGCCACAGCCACGCGACGGATTTCTAAGTCGGAAACCATGCCAACATAACAAGTCTTAGATGTACTACTATTCATGTCCATCTTCTACGGCAACGCAGAAAAAACAGCGATCGACAGGAAGAAATTCTAATAAGTAAAATAAAAAAACTCACCTAGTCAGCTTTCAATTTTACATATTCAAGGTTCCAGTAAGTTGAGATTACTATAGGTACCTATCCCGATGTAAATAAACGCAAGATTTCGGCCACCTCATTCATTCATTTGATAAACATACATTTTTAACACAAACCTCGCAATCAAATAACATTTGAAAAAATAAACAAACACACTAGTAAAATCAAATGACTACAATTAATATCGAAACTTAGTAATAAACTGTTAAATGTACACACTTTCAAATGTTAAAATGAAAAATCCGTTAAGAAATCTATTTTTTTTTACAAATATACTAGAATAAAATAGTAAACAAAACAATGCAAAACTCATAAAAAAAAGCAAAATGGCCCCCGCGAAACACAAAACATTTCTATTTAAACAAATAAATCCTTACTAACCAAAAATGCATAATGTGCATAGATGATTTATTAGATTTCAGCCTATTAATTTTACTCGGATTATAGGCAACGAACATTTACGATTACTCCCGACATCTGCCGAACTCCCGAGGCCTGCCGCAGGAGTCGCGGCTTTCAATATTCATGGGTGTGTGCGTTTGCGACTGTGCACGGACACCAAAATTACTACACACATGCAAACAAATGTAATGCGGGACGCGGCGGCATGACTTGGTTGATTAGGTACATTATTTTGCTTTGCAGCGCCTCTTGCTTTTCGCGTGGCAACCATAATGTTTGCGTGATTGCAAATAGGTGCTATTTATAAAATATTAGGCGTTTTTAAGTTATTATGTTTTGTTTATTCATTTATTTACTATAAATTAAAGTCATCTAAAACGTACGAACGTTATAATAAAATATCTGTGAATGGCAAGTAAAGCACTGCATTTCTGCCTACAAGGAATGCACGCCCCTGCCGAGCCATATCGGGCCAAGTGATTAATTACAATCTAAACACACCTATTTATCACATTGCCCGGGCATTATGAATATGGCTACATGATGATCGGGCAATGTGATTAAAAGGTGATTTTTTACGTGGTACGCTGCCGCATTGTCGCATCTGCGATAGACCCATAAATTAGAAAGGTTGAATTGATCTGCTTATGTTTAGTTGTTTTATATTTATATATTTCTACTACCAGTGTCATTTTAAAAGAAAACAAAAAAGAGACTACCTGAAGACAAATAACAAGGTTAACTTTTTCCTATTATAATTCCTAAAACAGCGCGTGTATTTTGAAATTTTAACATCAATAACTTAATATTTGATTGTATAAAAAATTACTCCGTTATCTTTAGTATGATACTTTATATTGATACTTTATTATCTTTAGTACAAATAGGTACTGACTATTTGTTCCCATACTTCTTACTTTAAGTGAGCATATTTGTATTCTTTACATTTAACATTATAAATAATTTCTCTATTACGCACATACTCTGATCGTTTTTCTTCCATTTTTTAAATGAACGCACAGACGAACTTTTGGCTAATTACTGATAATTAAATAAATAAATACACTTAACAGTCACATACATAGTCCTGACCCCACATTAAGATCAATTAAGTGTTGTGTCGTGGGTATCGGGAACTACGAGAGACTTTTCGGTCTCTCAAACATCCAGACCCGAGACCAATACTTACTGGGTCTCACAAACATTTGTCTCGGTGCGGGGCTCGAACCCGTGGCCTCTCGTTTCACAGGCGGCGTCTAACCAACTGCGCTACGGAGGCTGTCAATTACGTCCAGTCTAGTATTTACAAACAACTGGTCATCTCATGTAAATAATTAGAAATGTCCAAATTGTATTCAGAATTTTTAAATTGTATGCAGATTGAATAAAGAAAATTATACCTTGTACGTATTATAAATTCTAATTTAATTGTAAGTTTTAAGAAATGTTATATTAGTTTGGCTTAAAAAGCTGGTAGCCATATTTACAAAACCGATTGTTGTGTAAACTCAAGTTTGTCCACAATCGCAAATCGCTCAAAAGCGCTGTGGTGCACGGAGAAATTGTTATTTTTTTCTCTCTTCAAATGTCATTACATTGGACATTATTATCATTACTACTATTGGACAACTAGTATAAATGTACATTGTATAAATTATGAAAGAATATTTTAATGAAAGCGTTGTAGATATTTTGTACTTTCATTTCTAGTTCCTAATTTCACCACTTGTCAATTTATGTTAGTTGCGCTGTATGTCTCAGACGTTTTTTGTTTTTGAAGGTCATGCCCTCGAATTTCGACCGACAGTGTGTACACAACAAAAGAATCTATTGTTCAGATTGCTGTAAGACGCGTTGCTCTAGTATTTATGGCCGCTTCTTTACTCTATGCGTAAGACAAAAACCTACAGTTTGTTTTCAGCATAAGACAAAAACCTACAATGTGTTTTCAGCTTTACTTAACACACTAGTGATGTCCATCTACAATCATTTTAATCTTAATCTAATAGGGATGTCCCAATATGCAACACGACCCTAGAGTGCCTAAAAAGCCGGAGGCGCGGAGGGAGAACAGCCCCCGCCCGCTGTAACGAAGGATGGGCAACCGTGCGAGCCGTAGCGGCTGAGGCTGGCCGCCGAAGGCGACCAGCAAGCCCAAGTTGCGGAGGTGAGCATGGGTGCCTATCTTTTGTTACGCAAGGGGCTGAACTTCCCGTAGCGCCGGAGACGATGCAGAAGCTAATTTGTATTGACAACAAGTGTTTTAAGGGTTAGGTTGCTATAATAGATATTTCTTAGGAATGGTGCGTTACCTTTTCATGGGAGTGGTACCAGGGGAGGTGCGACACTCCCCCTCCCCCTCCACTCCTCCCAACCCACCCCCTCGTGCTGCCCTATTCTAAATTCTACCACTTCGGCTCATTGTTTTGATTTTGATTCGCTTTACATCACTCTGCCCAATAGGCACTTGGCATTATTCGTAATGACCGGGCAATGTGATAAATTGATTGGTTATAATCACATTGCCCGCTCTTATTGGGCATTATTCATATAACCCGGGCATTATGAATAATGCCCGATTAATCACTTGGCCCATAACATGTACACCAGAAAAAAATACTAGTGATCAACGCACTAGGCTTGGCCTGTATCGCGAAAATCGTTGAGTGGTGATCGGGACTGGTGACAGCGGTGTTTAACGTGATCTGCACAAGCTGTATTGACGCTTATCATTGTATCATATATATCATGTATATACACAGTCAGGTCATAAGTATTGTCACACAGTAAAAACTTTTCTTTTAGAATGCTGGCCACAAAAAAGTTTATTGAATTCGAATTTCGAATTGTTCATGAAAATAAAAATGTATACTTTTTAGAATTTTACTCATTTTAAATATGGAGTGGACGCTTAAAGAAGACCGTGTTGCAGTTATTGCGTTGCATCGTTGCGGTTACGCGCCAATTCAAATTTTTTGACATACTGAAAAATTTGAATATAACCAAAAGATTCGTTTATCGTACCATCAAACGATACAATGAAGACTCTAGTGTAGATGACAGGTCAAGAAGTGGTCGCCCTCGGTCTGTTAGGACTCCAGCAGTGATAAAAGCTGTGAAGGCGCGAATTCAAAGAAATCCCAAACGTAAGCAGAAACTGTTGGCCCTTCAGATGGGGTTAAGCAGAACCACGGTGAAAGGGTGTTAAATGAAGACTTAGGGCTTCGGGCATATCGAAGAAAAACAGAACATCGTTTGAATGCTTGTCTAATGGATCTGAGACTGAAGAGATGCCGCGCTTTGTTGAAGCGGTACGCGGGAAAAAAATATCGGGAAATTCTTTCTTCAGATGAAAAAAAATTTACCCTAGAAGAGAGCTACAACAAACAAAATTATAAGGTGTACGCACACAGTAGTGAAGAAGCGAGCAACCGTATTCCGCGTGTCCAACGAGGTCATTTTCCATCCCCGCTCATGGTATGGTTGGGAGTTTCTTATTGGGGCTTAACAGAGGTACATTTATGTGAGAAAGGTGTAAAAACGAATGCAGTTGTATATCAAAATACAGTCCTGACGAACCTTGTGGAACCTGTTTCTCATACCATGTTCAATAACAGGCACTGGGTATTCCAACAAGATTCGGCGCCAGCTCATAGAGCGAAGAGCACATAAGACTGGCAGGCGGCGCGTGAAATCGACTTCATCCGGCACGAAGACTGGCCCTCCTCCAGTCCAGATTTGAATCCGTTAGATTACAAGATATGGCAACACTTGGAGGAAAAGGCGTGCTCAAAGCCTCGTCCCAATTTGGAGTCATTCAAGACATCCTTGATTAAGGCAGCCGCCGATATTGACATGGACCTCGTTCGTGCTGCGATAGACAACTGGCCGCGCAGATTGAAGGCCTGTATTCAAAATCACGGAGGTTATTTTGAATAATCTTTAGTGTCATAAGAATCTATGTTTTGTTAAGTTCATTTTGGTATATAAATGGTTACATAATGAATAAACTTGTTTCAACTATTTTATATTAAACATGTGACAGAATTTTTGACCTGACTGTGTACAGGGTATATCAAGACTGCTACCGAAAACGAAGCCGGGTGGTAGTTTAAGCGACTTCAGACACAATGCAACAGAAAAAGTTGCAAAAAAAAGCGACAATTTTTTTTGTTGTTTTTTTCCTATAGCCATATTTGGGTGGTAAATACATTTTTTCCTAAATAATAGTATATACCCTTTTATTTATAAATACTCTAAGGTATAAAAGAGTTTAAATTATTATTTTAGCAAAAACTATGGATTTACCACCCAAAAATGACGATATTTAAAAAATCATAAAAAAATTGTCGCGTTTCTAGGCGAAATTTTTAATTGCATTGTGTTTGTAGCCACTAAAACTACCACCCGGCTTCGTTTTCGGTAGCAGTCTTGAGATAGGGGAGGCCGGGGCTACAATTAACAGAGGTAAGTATTAACAAGCGAATATCTGTAAAACTATAAATGCTAAAGCGATAGCATTTGTTTTAAAACGTCGTGTGGATCATGCCACATGATTCGGGACTAGTCAATTGTGTCCCGTGCGTCGAGCGACTGAGTTGTGTAACGGACCACTCTATTAAGCAGGTAACGAACATTTTTTATTTTGCAATTTTTTTTATTTATGCTCAAAATACACGACATTATGATTTGGTTGTTTGTTTTCTTAGAAGTATATTTCGTAGTTAATAATGCTATGTAGCTCAATTAATGAATTTTTCAACAAACATATTTTTATGTTATTAAAAATTAAAAATGTACCTTCGGGGATAAAATTAACAAATTGACGGGGCTAGTATTAACATGTAAGCAAAGACGAAAACATTCAGAAAGTGAAGAAAAAAATATTAATAGAAACCAGTGATTCTGATGAAGATAAATATTTTTGTATTATTTGCGGTATCTCATATAATGAAGATCAATCAGGTGGTGATTGGATACAATGTATCTCTTGTAAAGACTGGGCCCAAGCTGGGTGCATCAAAGGTGATGTCACATCATTCATTTGCCTAAATTGCAATTCGGATGATGATGACTACGAATAGATATTTTTGTGATGCTTAATAATCGTTGACATTTTGTTTATATTTGTTGATGGCATAAAAAACTACATTTTATCCATGTTCTATAAGCTTAAGGTAAATACTCGTACTTATTACGAAGACTGATTCGCTAGATGTTAAGGTAAAAATGTGTTATTTTCTACCTCATCTATGATGACTTATAAGCTGTGTGCCAAATTGTTTCATTTTTAGCATAAAAGTCATTAATCTTAAGAAAAACTGACCAAAACAACCTTGATTATTCATAATAATTTAGCAAATTGTTAGTTTTTTTTTCCATGTTTAGATTTTTCGTAATATAATGTCAATTGATATAAGAAATGTTCATACACGTATGTAATAGTTGGACTTTTATTAATAAAAGGTAATTTCACATATATATTTGTTTTTCTTTGATATTAGTTAGTATAACATAACGTTAATAATTACCCCAGAGCTGTTAATTCTAGCCCCTAAGACGGGGTAAGAATTAACCAACGACTTTTTTGAGAAAAAAAATCTACAATAGACATCACTTATAATACGTTTGTGTTATGGTAATAACCTGATACCTAAATAGTTAAAGCATCATTTGACGTAAAATCACATTTAAAAGTTGAATGATTTCGGAGTTATAACAAAAAATGCAATTTTTGTTAATTGTAGCCCCGGTCTCCCCTACCCGGTATGTATCATAGTATTTGATTTAATTTGTTTGTTTTTGTTTAATCTTTATAAGATGCCAATCACTACATAGTATAAAACAAAGTCGCTTTTTCTGTCCCTATTTCCCCTTGTTTGCTTAAATCTTTAAAACTACGCAACGGATTTTGATGCGGTTTTTTTTTAATAGATAGAGTGATTCAATAGAAAGGTTTACATGTAAACTCATTTGCAAAAAAACGGGCACCTAAGCAATGAACCATTTCAAATGTTACTATTGGTTTGTTTGATAATTATAGGTAGTTTTGCTTCATAATTTTGTAAATTAATAAGCAAATAATCTTTTTCGTTAGTATTATCATAAAATTTTGATAATTTTTATGGTTTTTAATGCTAAAGTTCACTAGTAGTGTATGCTCGCTAGTAGTGCATATGCTCGTGAAGTTAAAAGTTAACAAAGATTTTTGTTTGTTTTTTCTTTAATAAAGTAAAAGCAGATAAATGTTTAGAGTGTGACCCCCTCTAGCTAAAATCACAGCTTGAATTCGTCTGGGTATGCTAGCGAGGATATCCCGGATACTTGCTTGCGGAATACGTTCCCACTCCGCGGTAATCACATTCTTCAGCTCTCTGATGGTCTGCGGAGCCGGTTGTACTGATCTCACGCGTCGTTTCAGAACGTCCCAGACATGCTCTATAGGATTGAGGTCGGGACTTCGAGCTGGCCAATCCAAACGACGAATGCCGACCTCTTGCACATACGCTTCCACATCGCCAAACCAGTGGGCGCGAGCGTTGTTGTCCATAAAAATTGAGTCTTCGCCTAAAGCGGCCAATGCGGGTTGTGCATGAGAAATTAGAACTTCCGTTATGTATCGATGTCCAGTCAGTGAGCCGTTTTCAATGAAGACTAATTCTGTACGATCCATTGAATTTATTCCTGCCCAAAACATAACAGAGCCCCCACCATAAGGTGCGATTTTTTCAAAACAAGCCTCTGCAAAGCGTTCGCCTCATCTTCGTAGCACTCGCCGACGTCGATCTTCACCGAACAGAGATATCCTGGCTTCATCGGAGAACAATACCCTATTCCAGTCTTCTTGAGTCCATGACTGACAATTTCGACCAAACCTAAGCCTGGCAACTCTGGCAAACTTCTCAATGCGCGACTCACAAGAAAACGATCATCCCGTGGTTGGGTACATGGTTTTCTTCCAGCTTCTCTCGACGGAACCGGTGTCTTGATACCGCTGCCAGGTCCTTTGAACCGTTGAGCGACACACACTTCACTTCACACACTTTCAACCAGTGCGTCATACCTGTCATGACCTACGGTGGACACTCATAGTACTACTAGTCCACCAGCTCAAGATCGCTGAGCGAGCTATGGAGCGTGCTATGATGTTTCTTTGAAGGATAAGTTCAATAATGAGCTTATCCGACAGAGAACCGAAGTTATAGACATATCAAGCAGGATTAGCAAGCTGAAGTGGCAATGGGCGGCACATTTGTCGAATAAACGATAACCGTTGGAGTAAAGGAGTTCTTGAGTGGAGGCCGCGTCATGATGATTTGTAAAAAGTTGACGATGCGACAAGCCGAAGACAGGGTAAAATGTCGTAATTTTGAGGAAGTCTACGTCCAGCAGTGGGCAACAAGAGAGTTGAGTTGAGGCTTATGACGACTGAAAAATTTTAAATGCGATATGGAGACACGAAACATCGAAAATACACTTGGAATCATGTCTTTTGTAAGAGCAATTGCGGTTAAACTGGACTTAAGATAAGGGGCAACAATATAGTCCACCATGCTGACCTAGTGCGGGCTGGTTGACTTAACGTACCATAGAAACTCTTACAAATCACTGTGGTATTCAGGTTTAATCGTCATAGGACATAATGCGTGGTGAATGACTGTCAATACATATATGACTTCGAAAAGTCAGATGTGTCCGTTGGGATTCGAACCCGCGACCACTATGAACAATTTTGGCCGTCACGTCTGGTCCAATTACCATTAGGCCACCGCGTACCTTAGAAAAGATTCATAAAAACAAAATATCAATGTTATTTTTTTTTTCATTTACGAAGATAATGATTTTTATTTTATTTTATTTTCATTATTTGATAAATTTGGCCACGGGCCCCCGATGAGGTAGTTACGCCACTGGTATTCAGTACCTACGTTTAAGCGGGATTCACGTAGTTAGCAACACAATATTTAAGTTGCGTTACAGTATTCGGTCGTAAAACGCTGAACATACTAATAAACTGAAAATTAAAATACCCAACGGCAACGAAACAATCGATTATATAAGTTAGTTTATTTCCCTTTGTATTAACGATCTATTCATTTTAATTTTATTTATAACTAGCTGTGCCCGCGACTTCATCCGCGTGGAATTTAACAAAAAATATTTTTTTTCTAAAATAAATGATTTTTTCTAAAATAAATGTAGCCTAAGTTACTCCTTATTATATCAGCTACCTAACAAAAAAAGTCCCGTCAAAATCGGTCCAGCCATTTCAGAGATTAGCCGGAACAAACAAACAGACAGACAGACAGACAAAAAAATTTAAAATATCATTTTCGGCACAGGTATCGTGTATATAACGATATGTAGTTGGACATTTTTTTTTAATTTTCACTTTTAAAACAGGACACTTCAATTTTATTTATACCGGGTATCTCAAGACTGCTACCGAAAACGAAGCCGGGTGGTAGTTTTAGTGGCTACAAACACAATGCAATTAAAAATTTCGCCTAGAAACGCGACAATTTTTTTTATGATTTTTTAAATATCGTCATTTTTGGATGGTAAATCCATAGTTTTTGCTAAAATAATAATTTAAACTCTTTTATACCTTAGAGTATTTATAAATAAAAGGGTATATACTATTATTTTAGGAAAAAATGTATTTGCCACCCAAATATGGCCAGAGGAAAAAATAACAAAAAAAAAATTGTCGCTTTTTTTTGGAACTTTTTCTGTTGCATTGTGTCTGAAGTCGCTTAAACTACCACCCGGCTTCGTTTTCGGTAGCAGTCTTGATATACCCTGTATGTATAGATGTATAGATTAATTTCCTCTCGATTTCCTAAGTATTATAGGAACTGTACACTTTTTCTGGGAATTGTATACAATGACGGATTACATATTTTTCCGTTAACCTAATATAACCTTTTTTTTTTTTTTTTTTTTTTTTTTTTCTCGCGGGGAAAATCCCTTTACGGACCATCCCACCCCCGAAGGGGCGGGGGTGTGTCGGACTCACCGGTGCGCCTTCCGGCCCAGCGAGACGTGGAGCTGGGTTGGGTCCCTATCGTATTCTGCGCACCGAAATACCGACTAAAAACCCCGCGTTGGCCACCATCGGTGCACTTTGGAGACGGCCCCGGGATACCGCTCAACAGACGCGCCAGGACCGCCTCCTTGTGCACTGCCACTTAAAGCGACGCGGCTTCAAACGCTTTTGGCGTTACGTCTCGGGGGCCGCCAGGATAGGGACGGCGGCCCCGCGTGGCCTCTGCGGCGCCGGGTTAGTTGTTGTCCCGGCGCCTCCTACGTCTCCTGTGGCGACGAGCGGGATCGGTCTGCTCCCGATCCCGCTCAGCGCTCTCCTTCTGCGACAAACCTAATATAACCTAACCTAATATAACCTAACCTAATATAACCTAACCTAATATAACCTATACATATGGAATGATTATTTTTAATGTCGGTACTAAATATACTTTATGCATTTATAATCAAAGATAAAGATAAGATAAGAACGTGACAGTGACCGCTTTAATAATATAATATTTCGCTATACGTACAGAACGAAGTCGATAAAACATAAGAATATTCTTCGGCGACCTCATTCGTCATTCATCAGGTCGGGGTGTGTGTTATAGTACTTAGTTATGTTTCTGTTATTATGTGTGATGTTTGTGATATTGTTGCACATATTTGGAACTAATAATTTTAGTTACTGGAAGAAAAAAGGCATTAAGTACAAGAAACCTGTGCCATTTTTCGGTAATAGCTTGAGAAAAATATTCCAGTTAATAAGTCCAACGGATCATTTAACGGAGATCTACAAACAATTCACTGGCGAAAGATGTGTCGGAACATTCGAAGGCAACTTTCCAACACTAGTGCTGCGAGATCCCGAGCTGGTGAACGAGGTTCTAATCACAGATTTTCATAATTTCTTCTTAAAAGGCATGAATATATTTCAAACGGAGCCTTTGATGAACAATCTCTTCACAGTCGATGGCGACATGTGGAAGCTATTGAGGCAGAAGTTGAATACGGCTTTCACTACGGGAAAACTTAAATGAATGTACCCGTTAATACTAGAAAGGGCCAAAAGAATGCACACAGTAGTTGCTGAAGCATCAAGAAAAGGCACCGAAGTAAACGTTCGTGAATTGATGGCGAGGTATACAACAGACGTGATAGTATCATGTGGGTTTGGAGTCGATAGCGATGTATTAAATCAAAGTTCTTCATCAATATTCCGGAAAATTGGACAACGTATATTCCATATAAAACTACGTGACATTTTCGTCACGATGTCTAAGATTTTGGCTCCAAATATGACAAAAAACTGGTACTACTTTGCACCAGAAATTGAATCTATCCGATTTGTGGATTGTTTTTGGAATTTGTGGTAAAGCACATAATTGACGGCAAAAACGCAAAATCTTCATCGCGGATTGATTTTCTGGACATACTGTTGGACGTACAGAGGAAGGGGAAAATAGTGGGAGAATCAATAACAAAACGAGACGTTCATGGTATACCACAAAAGGCTGAAATATTTCTGGATAATTCACTTAAAGTAGCACAAGCATTCATTCTTTTTGCTGCAGGATACGAAACATCCTCTGCTTCTACAAGTTATCTTTTACACCAACTTGCTTACCATCCAGAAGAGCAAAAAAAGTGTCAAGAAGAAGTAGACCGTGTGGTAATGAAACATGGAGACTTAACTAACTTATGAAACCATTAAAGAATTAGTCTATCTAAAAGCTGCTTTTGATGAGGCGTTGAGAATGTATCCTCCAATAGGTTTTTACACGAGACAATGCGCAAAGAAATATACATTTCGAGATATGGATTTAACGATTGACGCTGGAGTCGTGATATTTATACCAGTTCAAGCGATACAAAATGATGAAAAATACTTTGAGGAGCCGGACAAGATTAAGCCGGATCGATTTCTACCGGCCCACCAAAACGCCCACCGCATAAAGAACCACGTGTTTTTGCCCTTCGGCGAGGGTCCTCGAACTTGTATTGGCAAGTATCTAAGTCCATATTATGAAGCAATAAAAATGATAACGTGTTATCCCTTTACACGAGTTTATTGGTCTTTTAACCTTTGTGGCGTGTGTTGAGTGCGTGGTGCCTGTTGGTAAACGGACTAGACGCGTCTGCCAACATGTTCACGGTGGTCGCGGGTTCGAATCCCAGGGCACACCTCTGACTTTTCGGAGTCATGTGTGTATTGATAGTCAATCACCATGCACTAAAACGGTGAAGGAAAACATCGTGAGGAAAATTTCTATGGTATGATTTTTTATTTTCTTTTTTAAATGTAAGTACGCCAACCCGCACTAGGCCAGCGTGGTGGACTATATGGCCTAACCACTCTCAATCGTACTGTCCATTGTAGAGGAGGCCCGTGCCGTGCAGTGGGACGTATATGGGCTGATACAGAACGTTTGTGGCACAGTTTAATAGCACGCAGTCAGTGAAACAAGAGGCCGCGGGTTCGATCCCCAATGACCAATCGACAAATGTTTGTTACACCGAAAATCGTTCGTTGGTGGTCATTGTAACTCAGCGGATCGTTGTTAATGCACCTCAAGATGTATCGCGATTCAAGACAATAAGCTAACATTATGAATATACAAAATAAGCCAAAAGTCACTAGAACCGAAATAAATGACATAATTTATCAACAGGATCGCGTTTAGGCTACCTGGAGTCGTTGGTTGGAGTAGCGACGATCCTGAGCAAGTTCTCTGTGGTGCCCACAACGAACAGTCGGCGACGTCTTGTCACAGACGCATCTACGGCTCTTGTACAGAACATCAAGGGCGGAATACCACTCGCTTTTATATCTAGGTGCTAATGCTTTGGAAATTACTTTATGTAATCTTAATAATCACGAATTAGAATAGGTAAACATTGTTATTATGGGAATCTATATCTCAATATAACTGAGTCTAGGAAAATAGCACATAACTGGGTCATACACAAAACGAGGCGAAAAATTGTATAAAAAAACATGGTCGGGATTTTTACGAAATCAGTCTCATTTAATATGATATTATCAGAATATTAAAATTAAAACATAAAACAAGATCGTTTCCTCGATTAGGCTAAAAAATGAAATTATAATATTTTTTTTTCGAGCACAGAAGGGTGTTGTGTTTACACAAAAGAACAAACATATCAAAAATAGTTACAAAGCAAGTGTCTCCATCGCTGAATTTATTTTTTGTTTTTTCGATGGTGCAATTGAGTTATCTGAATCACTAAAATTAAAGAATGATGAACGGCATTCACATAATTCGCTATCATATGGAACATGATTTTATTCCGATACTGAGTAATAATTTAATATTATTATAAGCTAAATACATTACTATCGAGCCCAGCCATTCATAATCCATAATCCATAATCGAGCCATTGGGCGAGAAAATCAATTCCACAAACGCACATTTTCTATGCTCGAAAAGAGTCATTCAAAAGCAGATTTGAGTCGGCAGCGACAATACCAGGCACAAAAAAATATCATGCCTTCATTCCTACTACTGAAGGTGTTATGGTAACACGCACAAGTAACAGTGTGACATTTAAAGTTGTAAAAGCCTGTAAATAAATTTGTAGTTAGTCACATAAAAATAATTCGTTTATTTTAAATTTTATATCAAAGTACTGAAGAAATAATGTCTGCAAGCTCACGCACGTGACGGGCGTTTGGCGCGGTGCGGCGCATATTTCCAGTATAGCTCGTAAACCACTTCCCAACCCATAATAAAACTTGGCAAAGATGTTCTATACAATACTAGCTATTTTCATAAGAAATATAAAAAAAATCGAAATGGTCTAAGTTTGTGAAAATGGAAGTTAAAAAAATAAAACAAAAAAAATATGGAAAAAAACAATTTATTTTCGTATCCAAAAATGCAATTTAAAAGCTCATTAAATGAAGTTTTAAATCCAGTGGTTTAATTATTTTAATCAATAATTTTATGACTAGATAATCGGCTTTGAAGTACTATATGCCCACCAGTTGGCCAAAATTTCAAAGGTCCTTAATTCTTTAACCAGTCACTATATTAAAAAAATATTTGATACACGAATCAAGTACATATATAGGTAGAAAATACTCAAATATTTCTGAAATCAGAATCATCGAGATTTTTTACCTGTCCGCTTCGCGTGGAATGCCCCATTTACCAAAATTAAGTCAGAGAATCAATCCAGAAATTTGAAGATAATATTCATTCTGAACATGCGTATGTGTATGACCCAACTGCGCGTACCACAGAAAATGATTTCAGATCGCGTTAGATGCTTAATGACATAGATGACTGATAGAAAATAATTGTGCCCGATATGGCGGTAGGCTCGCCCCCAATCACATGTGAACGGAACACACAAGACGAAACGTGGGTGTACTGGTTGCCTCGAGCACCTCTACCTACCCCGTCTGGGAAAAATCCGTGAGTTTATGTATGTATGTAGGTATGAAAAAGTGTATCTAGGACAGTGGGTAGAGATACGCGTAAAGTATTTATATGTCAAGCTATAATAAAATTTCCTCATTTATCTGCGTCAGTCGAGTTTCTTACTTTTAAAAACACCAGATTTATAATTATCAGGTACTGGTGCTTAGGTCAGAGATACATAATGATTCGTCGAACTGCAAAATCTTATATTAATATTATGCAAAACAACATGTTGAATTGAAAGTATTAAGAGTCACTAAGGCAAATTTTGCTTGATCAGGCAGTGTGTAAAGAAATACACATTTACGGCCGTTCTCTATATACTATCTATCTTTAAGAAGAGGTAAAAATAGATACCATTACTATGTCGGTACAATTCTACACTTCAATAAACTAAGATTAAAATATAGATTTGTCTTACCTAGCTATTTTTAAACATGTGCACCATATTTATATCTCTCTATCTTTGTTAACTGAAATACAAAATGTATCGAAATATCTAATGAAATCTCTAGTTAAAGATAGATAGATTATAGAGAACGGCTGTTAGAGACATGAATCTAACCATTGATGCCGGTGTACTGACTTTGATATCTACCCACGCCCTGCATAATGAGGAGAAATACTTCAAAGACCCGGAAAAATTTAAACTTGGGCAATTCCTGGCTGGAAGTGGCCAATACAGGGTATATCAAGACTGCTACCGAAAACGAAGCCGGGTGGTAGTTTAAGCGACTTCAGATACAATGCAATAGAAAAAGTTGTTTTAAATATTTTTTTCCTATGACCATATTTGGGTGGTAAATACATTTTTCCCTAAAATAATAGTGTATACCCTTTTATTTTTAAATAATCTAAGGTATAAAGAGTTTAAATTATTATTTAGCAAAAACTATGGATTTACCACCCAAAAATGACGATATTTAAAAAATCATAAAAAATAATTGTCGCGTTTCTTTGCGAAATTTTTAGTTGCATTGTGTTTGTAGTCACTAAAACTACCACCCGGCTTCGTTTTCGGTAGCAGTCTTGAGATACCCGGTATATTAAACGGCAACAAGCAACAGTTTTTACCGTTCGGCGCAACCATAGGGCTTGCATAGGTAAATATTTATATGCTTGGGCTGGTATTGCAAACGAAACATCATTAGGTATTATTTATTCACAAGAGGATTTTTTACTGATATAATTTTTATTTTTTTTTTTTTTTTTTATTTTTATTTACAATGGACAATAAACGGTTACATGCTAATAATAAACATAAAAAAATAATAATAATTAAACGAGTTTACACACATATAACCCACACCATTGTCCACAGATTACCAGATAGAATAAAATTAAGCACGAAGGTATATACTATAAGTCCACTACTACTATGGTTTTATCATAATATGAGTATTAATCTTTTAATTGGAGGTAACATATTTTTCGAAATTTTGAGTTAGTGAGAGAAAATACATCCGCATGGGCAAATTGTGAGTTGTAATTGTGTAAGAGACGGCGGAGTGGCACTCGCGCCCCCGCATTACTCCTACAAGATTGTGTATGGAATAGCTGAGGCACACGCACCCCTCGCCTAATCACAGTTCTAGGTACTCTATAGCATATTTTGTCCGTCAGTTCAATACAGTCATATTTATTATTACATAATTTGTAGAGCATCATAGCATCAAGCAATGTTCGTCTTGATTCTAAGCTTAAAACATTGTAACGTTCCAATAATTCATTATAAGGTATATTAGATTTGTAGCATTTGTAATGCATAGTCTTCAAAAACTTCTTTTGAACAGTCTCAATTTGGTGAATATATTTTTTGTAATATGGGCTCCATATCTGTACAGCATACTCTAGTTGTGATCTAATTAAAGTATTATACAATATTAGATAGGTACGAGGTCGCACAAAGTCAGACGCACATCTAGTGACGAAACCATACATACGAAATGCTTTATTTATAACATCGTTAATATGGGTGTCGAAGTGTAAGTTAGAGTCCAGCGTGACGCCCAAATCGCGGACCAAATTCACCCTATTTAAAATCTGGGAATCCAACGAATAGTTGAATTGGATTCTATTCCTGTTTTTCGTAAACGATATAGCGAGACATTTACTTATATTAAGAAATAATTTTTGATTTAGGCAGTATGTGTTTAGTCTATTAAGATCATCTTGTAAAAGTGCACAGTCAGTGGAAGTGTTACAGTCTTTATATATTTTTAAGTCATCTGCGTACATCAGAAATCTGCAATTAACAAAACAGTGTTTAATATCGTTTACAAAAAGAATAAAAAGAAGTGGTCCCAGTATAGAGCCTTGAGGTACACCAGATGTAGCCACGATGTAGTCAGACTCAAACCCCTTAATGACGACTTTCTGATGTCTATTATTAATGTATGATGCAAACCATCGCAACAAATTGCCGCGTATACCATTAAAGGCTATTTTTTCTAGAAGTAGAGAGTGATCAACTTTGTCAAAGGCCTTCTTAAAATCCGTATAGACCGCGTCAACTTGAACCCTGCGATCCATGCTCTCAAAAAGGTAGTTGGTGAAAACCATAAGGTTAGTAGTGGTAGAACGTTTTTGTATAAATCCATGCTGTTCCAATATGACGAGGTGATGTAATTTAGGATAAATAACATTATGTACAAGACGTTCCAAAAGCTTGGATAACGTAGAGAGTATGGATATTGGGCGATAGTTTTCAATGTTAGATTTATCGCCATTTTTATAGACCGGTGTAATATAAGCTCTTTTCCATACTGTAGGGAAAACTCCTTCGCGTAAGCATTTATTATATATAATATGTAACACCGCGGAAATACTTTTTGCCGTCTTTTTAAAAAAAGTTGGTGGAATGCCATCAGGTCCAGCTCCTTTACTGACATCCAAGGATTTAAGCCCTTTGAGAACATCGTCTTCAGGGAGGTATATATCACATAAAGTATTACATTGTTCTGAGTATGTATCAGGTGGTTGCCAAATCAATGGATCATAAGTAGAAGGCTCGAAAACAGAATTAAAGTAATTTGAGAACAGACTGCATATAGTATTTGGGTCTGTGGTGGTAACATCTTTACAGAACATATTTATTGGATAACCCGTTTTAGTTTTTTTATTCGATATATAAGACCAAAAGGTTTTTGTATTTTTAGGTATATTATCTTCAATTGAAACGATGTAATTATTGTAACAAATTTTACACTCTCTTTGGAAAAGTTGACGATAGTTGGAGAATTTATTATAATCGGAAAGGTTTTGGTATTTCTTCCACTTAATCCATGAGACTTCCTTTTTTTTAAAAGTACGTTTTAGGGAAGGAGAGAACCAGACTGGATAACGAGAACTACGAATTCGGGATACTGGAACATGGAGTTTAATAATACCATATAGCTTATCGTAGAAGACATCAACTGCTTCTTCGGATGGTAAATGTTGAAGGGAGTTTTCCCAGTCAATTTCTTCAAGTTTAGATGCGACGGAGTCGTAATCGGCTTTATAATAATTATATTTTACATTGGGTCGTCTAATCATTACTTCAAAGTAGGTGTCAACATTAATAGTGACACTGAAAGGGGGATGGTGGGGATCAGGCGATAACAAGGGGTTGCAGGGCACAACCTGACAATCTCTATTAGATATGCATAAATCAAGTATCCTGTCTAATACGTTTTTTACATTATTGTATTGCAAACCATTTACTTGAGACATGAAATTCAATAAAAGTTGTTCAACGGATGTTGAAACATGTGGAATTGCATGATTGCCTTGTTTTGTCCAATTGATGCCAGGCATATTATAATCACCGACTAAGAACAACGAGTCGCAAGCAGGATCATTACAGACTTCCTCCAAAGCGCTAAAGTAATGAGAATACGACTCCTCAAGAGTTCGCGGTGGGATGTACGCTGTGCATATTATATGCCGTTTGTTAGGTGATTTGGCCGGTAACTGGATCATTATTTGTTCAATTTCCTTGAAACGAAAGTGTGTTGTTAATAAAGTAGGACGTAGTTCGCGCAGTATAGCTATCAGTACACCTCCACCATCGCGTTTACTAGTGACTGAGCGATCTCTATCATGCCGAAAGACAAGGTAACGGTCGTCAATAAATTCGTTATCCTGAATGGAAGGTATGAGCCACGTTTCGGTCAAGATAATCACGTCATATGAGCAAGATAAAATATTCATAAATAAAGCATCTAACTTAGTGCGAATTCCTCTACAATTTTGATAGTATATAACAATATTAGAAGCCATCTGTATATATTAAACAATAAAAAGGTACTAGAGCAAATTGACACTTGAAATACAGTATGGTTGTAATTTTAACATCAGATATGATTAGATTCGTAACATAACATGACATTGAGAGACTGTACAAATATTTACAATTTTCAATAAAACTCTTTGCCAATAAAATTATTAACTCGGAAGAAACTTTAACAAGATAATATAAAGACCAAAGTAAATTAATTAAAAAACAAAAAATAATATAAATTATAGGTATAAAACAAATAAATATAGTGGTAAACTTCGAACTATATGATGGAACGGCTATGTAGAAATATGATAAATATGACATATTAAATATTTTGCCTAATAAGTTTATCAATGTGTTCATTAGAGCGAACAGCGAAGACTGGACCTCCATCGTCCTTTCGTACAAGAATCGTTGCGTTTCGGATCCACACATACTTGTAACAGTTTTTCTTAGCAAATTCTCTTGTCTTACGAAATAAAGTCTTGGTCTTAAGAGTAAGGTGTTCGTTCAAGTAAACTGGAACCGACGAACCCGATATCGAGAGTTGGTCTGATTTTACAGATTTTATCTTCCTGTACGCGCTAAGAAGATTGTCTCGGACAATTCGCGATTTAAATTTCACCACAATATTCTTTGGCTTATTATCATGTTGCTGAGCGTGTGGAACCCTATGAATTGATATGATGTCGTTATGCGATACAGGATATTTAACTATGTTGCCTATTGATTCCATAATCGCCAGCAGATTTTCATTACGTCTGTCCGGCAGATTACATATCTCCAAGTTACACTGTCGCGCCTGTTGCTCCATAATATCAATTTTTGCCTCAAGACCAGCCACTGACTGCTCATTGCTGTTAGCTAGGCGCTCTTCATAAGCTTGGCATTTATTTTCAAGAACGTCGATACGTGTTTTCATTGCCTCATAGTTTAAATTAATAAACGACATAGCATTTTCCATGTCAGAGTTGATTTTTTGAATTTGAATATTTTGTTTCTTTAGGTCGGAGACTTCTGCCACTAATTTATTCAGAATGACATCTTGACCCGCTTTCCATGATTGAAGCATGGACATGAGCTCTTCAAATTTATCAGTCTCCATAGTATTGCCTTCACATCTGGAGCGTTTGCAAGGCCTCATCAACATTTTAGCCGCATCATGTATACATTGTTCTGGAACTGTCGCAGGTAGCAGTAAGATCAGGTTCTGACTGCGTTTCTTGAAGTGCATAGTGCGAGGCATAGTTAGTTCTTAAGTTAACTAAAAGCGGGAATAGCTATGAATATTATAAGCGGAGCAACAAATTCAAAACGATATCAATTGAATCAGCTAAGCTTTTTCGACACTGCGGACTACAAGCGCCTTGGCCCTGTGCACAGCAACGACAGCTGAAACGGCTCACCTCGACGTCGACGACCGGGGGTTCGAGACCAGTCTGAATGATGAAATTGTTTTTCTATGTTTCTGATTGTTGCGATTCTCGAAATTTGACGACCAACTGTGCCACAATATGCTATATATATAAACAGGTACTATGCTCTCGTTATCTGTGACTGGATTAGTTTCGATCTTGGTGTCGATCAAAGAATAGACCACTAGGTTTCGATTCTGAGCTAGACTCCTCGCCAGATAAGTGTGCGCGCGACGGAGGGCGCTGTTAGTGTGGCAAGCCTCATATAAATTAAAAACTCCACAAAAAATGGGAATTGTGGTACCTATAGTTAAATCGGGTAACTTTGTTATTTCGCAATTAGCATTTTTTTAAGTACGTGGATTTGTAGCGTCATATATTAAAGGATTGATAAAAAGTTTTGGAATTTTATAGGGTAAGGACCTAGTTTGATAAAACGTCAAACATTCATATATTTCTGGTGGTAGTTCGTTATTGGGATATGAGGGCTACTTGCCACCATTTTTTTTTTGAAGTAAAAACTTCTTTAGCGGCGTTGAGCACTTTTCTGTAATGGGTATAAAATCTTAAACTCGCGTCAGGACACGTGACCTGATCGAAAAAGCGTAGGACGGATGGAGAGTAGACAGCTATCCCCTCTCTACAGCGCGGCGAAAATGTATGCCTGGGCCTACTGTTTCGTTTTTTTTTTTCAGTTTCACCCACTTTTTTCCAAAATTGTCCCATAGCCCCCCCCTGCCTTCCCCCACCCTTATTCCGAAATAGTGCCTATTAGCCTCCCCATGAAACCTACCCCCCCTCCCCTACCCCCACCCCGAAAATTTACCTCACCCCCCCCAATCCTATCTCGGCCAATATAGATCGTAGACCCACCGAGTTTGGTATCGTTGGAACCGGCTCGGTGAGCTCTACAGATTGGCCCCAACCAAATCCCCAAATTCCTCCCTCTCTCCCCTAAAATATTTGTCCAGGCATAACTCCGTCATTTCTTACAGTAAAACCCCCCGTGTTTGGAGTCAGAGGAATCGTCTTGACGAGCTCGACAATCGAGAGCAGGCAAAATACGATTTTTCTTATTTTTACTATATACCGGTGGTAGGTCTCTAATATGCATGATCGTAGCCAGTCCAGCCACTTCTTTAGCGGCGTTGAGCACTTTTTCTGTAATGGGTATAAAATCTTAAACTCGCGTCAGGACACGTGACCTGATCGTAAGACGAAAAGCGTAAGACGGATGGAGAGTAGACAGCTGTCAGTTAGCTGTCAGTTTATAAAGCTTTGATGAATTGCCAATGATTTTGAGTGGAGATTTCAACATAAACTTCGCAGACGATAAAAATCAACTATTAATTGAATTTTTAAATAATGAATTTGGTTTAACTATGTCGAATGATCGCAATCTTAGCACAACGAAATACAAAACTACTATTGATGCGGTCTTTATTAGACATTTAAATAGGTTCGAATCAAAACTGTTCGTTTCTTACTTCAGCTACCATAAACCTATCGTATCAGTTTTAGAGATTGGCGATGATAGTTCTGGTAATGATGATGGTGAAAAAGTCGTTGAAATTATGGATGAAAGTTGATTTTTCGGAGAGATAAACTTTTTAATGTAAAATAATTGTAATAGTTTTAAAGTGTTAAATTTTTAATGTAATATAAATTGTCATGTTTGTGTACGATAGCGCAATAAATGAATATTGTATTCTACCACATAAATGATAGTACTTTTATACTGATAAAGCAATTGGTGCAAAATTATTCCCTAACCATTTTTTTTTATTGCTGTTAATGACGAGACGAGCATGCCGTTCGCCTGATGGTAAGCGATGCGACCGCTCATGAACAGTAGCAAAACCAAACAACACCTTGAATTACAAAGCAATGCTTGACATTCCACTGCGCTCGCCATCCTGAGACATATAGATGTTTAGTCTCAATATGTCCAGTAGTTACTCTGGCTACAATGTCCTTCAATCCGAAACACAACGGTGCATTTAAACTGCTGTTTGACGGGAGAAATAGACATTGCGGTGGTACCCACCCAAGCAGCCTCTCACATATGAAAGACCTACCACCAGTAAACCAAGTATGCCAAGTACCACCAGTATGCCAAGTCATTATTTTTTTTATAATGACTTGGCATAGTGAACAAGTGTCAAGTGGAACAATTCTTCAGAGCTCTCACCGTGATACAGGCGGTAGAACACGCTTAGAGAGGCGACATCTCTCCGGAGTTGTAGCGACTCTAAGTTGCTCGTAACGTCTGCATCATTCACAATGCGGATGGCCCGCCGCTGCAATCCATCCAAGGCATCGAGCAGGTACTGGGCGGATCCATCCCAAAGGTGCGAGCAGTACTCCATACCCGGCCGGACCTGCGCTTTATATAAGCGACAAAGCTGACCGGGCGTGAAAAACCGACGCACCCTGTTCAGGACTCCAACCCTGCGTGATGTGGCAGTTATTACGCCCTCCATGTGATTCCTTGGATTGAGATCACAGCGGATATCCACACCAAGGATACTTAGGTCATTCCGCATTGAGAGGGGAGCACCCTGAAGAATGGGGAGGGGAGAGAACGGGGATTTTTAATGTCCGAGTTTTAAATATTTTAATAATCTGATTAACAAAGGCTTATTACGTTTTAATGTCATTTCAAATATAGAATACAATAAACGGTAGTGGTGGGCGGACGACCTGGCTAAAGTTGCAGGAAGTCGCTGGATGCAGGCCACTTCCAACAGGTCAATGTGGAGATCCTTGGAAGAGGCCTACGTTCAGCAGTGGACTTCCTGTGGCTGAGATGATGATGATGATACAATAAACTGTTAAACGTAGACACGTAATTTTTTAATTGACACAAAGGAGATGGTCCAGAAATGTATGGACCTTGGGCCGTTTGTAGTACATTACACCAATATAAAAAAAAATTTGAAATTGGCATTCGATTTCTGTATGAAATACTATTATACGTTGCATATTGGCTTTATACAAAAATAAATACCAAGCCAAGAATAGCAACACTACAAGGAGACAATATGGCGTCCTGAAACGGCATGTTTGACAACCGATGTCAAAACTTGACATTTATGAAATATGAAGTCGTAATTCGTTTTCCTTTAAGAGCGTATACACCTTGCGCGCAAAGTCAACTATAGGTATTTCTTCGTTAATTTCACGCACACATAAGCGACCAAAGCTGTGTGCGTAGAGCTGCCGCGGCGGCTCGCTATACAATCGGCTCAAACAACTTTGATCCGTGCGCTTCAATATTCAATTGAAATGTAACTGTAATATAATATCATAAAAATATTTATTTGCATTATAAGTAGACAAATATTACTGTGCAAGCAAAGAATAATACAAATTTTGGATACTAATCATATTTTCGTTATTATTACATTGTTAAGTTGCATTCAAATCAGTGTTCAATCAGTATACACTACGGACGTTTTATTAATCATTTCGTGTTCGAACACATAAATAGTGTTAGGGGCCTTACAACCCCTTACAATTACGAAATATATTTAATTTTATAGTACAATACATAACATAATTTAGCCTCGGAATTACATCCCAATATATTACCTGAAACATAATTTATACTCACTACAAAATCATTGTAGGTAATAAAAATAATTAAATATTTTACTACCAAGTACTAAGATGTGGTAATCGCATTCCGCGCGTGGCTATTTTTATTACGCGCGGCAAAATCGACTGCAGCCAGGCCGGAGCGACGAGCGATACGTCCTCCCTCTAGAAGGCCTTGCGGCGGTCTGATTTGGTCCACGTCGGACAGCGTGTTTTATAGTGGTTTTTAAAATATTTGTAGAAAACATGAAAACTAATTTTGTTGAAATATAAAAATGGTAATTTATTGATAAGATGTTCTTCTATTGTATTATGCAATTGCTATAAAAAATTATGTACGATAAGTTGGTGAAAAAAAATATGTTCTTGACGAGAGTTTCTGAATAATTTCGCATTGTTTAAATTTTTATTTTTCAGGAACTAAACACAAAAAGATTATTTTTCTCAGCAAAATCCCTCCATAAGGGTCTTATTAGTCTGATAGTATTTTATTTTCATCTTATATTTGGTGGTTTCGGATATCTTAAGCTTCTAAATTGCCATTTAAAGCCTAAATAACGAAACTTGTGTTCAGTAATCCTTATAGTACTCACAAATTATCCATCAATCTATGATGTTTTCCACCAAAATCCCTAGATGACAACCTTTTCTAAAATTAGTACTAATTATTTTACCTTGACATTGTTTATTGGTGGCTATTAACTCATTTGAAAAGTCCTGTTTTTAAGACAAAAAGCGCGTGCAGGGTATAAACGCTCTTAATTCAAATATTATTTTTAGTCGTCTGAGCTATAAATTACTGTACTCTATATAACTCGTAAATGTTTTTACGTCAACGGAATTAGTATCATACTTAATTCATCATCTTGTAACATAATGTTTATACAATAAATTGCAACAAGTCTGCCAGAATATCGTAATGTTTATAGTTATTTAATATTTAGAAAGTGTACCTATATCTGGCCGTAAGTGCGGTGCATAATACCAGCTAAACAACCTATTTAAATAATCGACAATAAAAATCTGCTGGGCATGAGATACATCACTTGTCGCGACTGCTATCATATGAATAAATAATCATTTTATTATTTTGCATATGCACTTAATAAACTCTTTGTTATTATAGTCCATACAAATGAATACTCTATAAAAATGGTATCGAAACTGATAGCAGCCATGTATATTTCTATAAATTAATGTCTAGTAAAAGAACTTACTAGCAATTATTTCTGTACAAACTAACATTTTAAACTTTATATTTGGTCTAGCCCTAGCCACCTACTTAAAAATAATATTATCCTAAGGTCTAAGATATTATTTTTCAAATAATATATTTGACATTAATTCTAACTGGTTATTTGAGCACACATAAGGAAAAAGTAGGATTAATTGATGAAAGAAAACTGACTGCCTCGATGGCGTAATTGTACTACGGTACGGTTACAAAGCTGAGGTCTCGGGTTTAAATCCTGGGTTGGGCAAAGTGATATTGAATTTTTCTATTCATTATCAGCCCAGAGTCAGGAATTTGTGCCCGATATGGCGATAGGCTCGCCACCTATCACATTGTGGGACGGAACATACAAGGCGAAATGTGGGTATCCTGGCACCTCTGCCTACCCCTACTAGGATATAGGCGTGAGTTTATGTATGTATGTATGTAAGAAAACTAAAATCAAACAAAACTTGAGGACAATAAAGTAAAACCAGATCTTGCTTTATATATTTTTATTTATATTCGCCTAAAAATAATCTCCAGTCAAATATCTAGGAACAATGCCGGTGCTCCCATATTGTACTACTGCCTAGCCCAACTTAAAGGCTAAATACCACAGTATGATCATGGTATGAGTACAGCAACCCACTGTCCGGTGTCCAGCTATGTTCCTTTCAACATGAAGCACTTGTGGGTTATATGTTCAAAAGAATCGAGATTGATACAATCTTCTTACGGCGGAGTTGGAATAAAATCTTGCTCATTGTCTACAGCTTGATTTATTTGCAGCCAGCAGTTTCTACAAATAATTGCTTGTTCTGATAACTAAAACAAAATAAAAAAAGATTAAATATTGAAGATATTGAAGAATTATGATGAATAAATAACTCTTTGCAGTCGCATGTGTTCCCTCCTTCCTATGATCCCAGGTCTTTCCGCTATAGGTTAAAGAGGCATCTTAGCAGGCCGGCCCGATAATTGTATCAAATGTCTTGGGACAATTGTCTGATGCCATTAGATATTCTGCCTGGACGGCATTTCTGCTTACCATCAGACATAGTGTTGTTATTATGGAAATAATAATAATATAATATAGTATACATAACACAAGATCATCTGAGTATCCAGAGCAAAATAAAAGAAAATGTAATTCATTTAACAATTTAAACAACAATATATAAAATATCACTTCTTACATACAGGGTATCTCAAGACTGCTACCGAAAACGAAGCAGGGTGGTAGTTTTAGTGACTTCAGACACATTGCAACAGAAAATGTTGGAAAAAAAAAAGCGTTGATTTTTTTAAGTTATTTTTTTCCTATCGTCGTATTGGGATGATAAATTCATTTTTTTCCTAAAATAATAGTGTATACCCTTTTATTTATAAGGACTCTAAGGTATAAAAGAGTTTAAATTGTTATTTTAGCAAAAACTATGGATTTACCATCCAAAAATTACGATATTTAAAAACCCATAAAAAAAATTGTCGCGTTTTTTTGCGAAAATTTTAGTTGCATTGTGTTTGTGCTCACTGAAACTACCACCTGGCTTCGTTTTCGGTAGCAGTCTTGATATACCCAGTATTTATGTACTAGTAGACTTGTCCTGTGGACACAATGCAATTCAGCTCTAACATGAATACTTTTGTAATACTCCTTACTTTGTATTGACCTTGATTAATTGGCATAAAACATACATTTCCCAAGTTTATGAAGAAAAAAGAAAATAGAATACTTACTTCTTGTTCTGCCATTTCAGCAATAAAACGTCTTGAAACACTCTACACGAGAGTGAATTGGCATCCCAAGACTCTGTTCAATGTTAGAAACCATTTCATATAAACAATTGCAGAAGTGTAATTCAAGCAAAGCGCCACTTTCGATGTACTAAAAAGCAGAATTGTGGGTTAGAAGAGAAATATGAACATAGAAAAACATTAAAGTATTACTTACATGTGGCATTCTAAATAATATACATGTTTACTCACCAAAATACGAACTAGTAATTGCGTTTAAACGTCAGGACATATCATCTGCGAGAATTAGAATCTATAAAACAAAGCCAGGTCAACAGAGAAGCAAATACACATTTGCGAAATGTATGCGAATAATAAAAAAATATCTGAATAACGGCCACAGAGTTTTGCAATTACTGTCAACTTGTCAAGTTAAACATTTTCGTTCTTAAACTAAAATCATGTAATATAAATATAATAATAAAAGTGACTTCTTTAACAACATATATCGTCTTTTAAAAAGCGAAGAATATAGAAAAAGAAATATAGACAATAATTGTAATTTGTAGGGGATTTTTAAAAATAATACATATTCAAGTTAAAGAAAATGGGTTCGCGCATTTTTGAACGAAATGACAATTAGGCATCATGGAGGACAGATTATCGAAGAAAATATTGCTTCTGTACTAAAACAATCACATTTTTGTATAAAGCCCCCTGTTGTCCAAGAAATCTAAATGTATTTATTTGAATTCCACATTTTTTTTCTAGAATTTGCACTAGACGTACACAATACGGCCCAAAATAAAACATCTCCATTGAAACAATATCTGTAAAAAACTTATTGAGAATAGGATAATTGGCATTTATTGAATTACGTTTATATTTGAAGATTATTAAATTTAAAAATGAATTAATTGTAATACTTTTGCAATGTAATTTTTCGTTTCGAAATTTAATATTAATTGTTGTGCGTGTGTAAAATAATTTTTATTGGCGAATAATGGTACATAATTTTATAGAGAAGCTGTCAATTCAAAAATGCATTTCCCGGTAACAGTGCATTAAAAATGAAATATTGATCATTAATGATAAATCTATGGGTAAATCCACTAAGTCGGCAACATTCCATGACGTCATCATCAGTTCTAATTTTCTCCGCGCGCAGACTTACGAGGCGAGGACTTTAATTCTCAGTGATGGGTATCAGCTGATTCGCGGCGACATCTAATCACTGACGCCACCACCGCCTTGGTACAGAACATTAAGGGCAGAATACCTCTGGCTTTCATGCCTAGTTTTCAAGTCGTAGATCTACCAGCTAAATCGCAATGTTACGATACACGGTGATTAAAGTGTAGTCTATTCTAAATCACTTTGGTTAACGGTTTGCGGTTTCGTATTTTAATCCCACTTTGAAATAAACATTAATTATTATTAATTGGCTTTATTAGAAAAAATGAACTGTTTCATAGCGTTTCATATAACATTCATATTCATAAATAAAACAGTAGTTATTGCAACGCTTATAAAATATAATTAAGCTAGAGAAACTATCTTATCCAAACATTATCTAAGTTAATCTGATCTTGCCATATGTTGTCCAGTTTTCTATGCCACGTTCTGAGCCAGGCAAGATGGCTAAGATCAGAGGCGCGAGATTATAAGATAATGTCCCAGCCGGCCTAAGATGCGCGCATCCATATATCTCGACATCGACGTAACGCGCCTAACAAGTAATACTGTTTGAATCAAATTTATCATCGAAAATTAACACTTACTTAATAGTTAGCATCCATTTCCTTGCATGATAATTTTGAGTTAATATTGTATTACTTGTAAGGCGCAAAGATCTCGACTCTAGACAATGAGACGTTGATTAACAGATTTAATTTATTCAATTATCTTGAGCTTTATCAGTCCCTAAATATTTTGAGTAGGTAATTGTAAAAAACCGTAAATCGACGACGCCTATCATCTACAGTCTAGAACTTTTGACGTGGGTATATCAATCCGCGCATCCTAGGCCGGCCGGTCAGCACGGGGCAGGTGTGGCCGACACTCCATCCTGTTATGCTTGGACCGGCACCTCTCCATCAGGCTCGTTGCGTGGCAACAGGCCCCGGATGCTCAGATCATAAACCACTTCCTCTATTTTCTTCACTTCATACTTCAGTCCGTCAAATCTCTTGCGCAAAAAGTCATTCTTCAGATTCAATAATCTGTAATGATATAAATATAAAATTTATACAATGTTGTGCATGATAAAGTTATAAAAGATAATTATGTATCATTGTCCATACTTTATACTTATCTATGACATTGATGTGTTTGTAGAATTTATACCATTAAAAGAATTAAACTGAATACTAGAAATTTTAATACACCTACCAATTCTGACATGTAACCATTTTCGATTAAAACATTGGCCATTTAAATTCATTATTCTTGTATGAAGTATAAGCTGTTTATTTCGTACCTGAATCCTGCATTGAGTTCCATCACAAACTTGGAGATTTGCAGAGGTTTGTTGTAATCTCCGCGAGTCACTGCATTCACTGCCAACCGTGACTGCAACACAAAACAAACAAAAACATTGAAGAAAATATCTGCATAATAATTGCACATATTATATCAGTGTATGTGGAACCTATTATTTAATTCAAACTATTGGGAGCCAGAAATAATTTAAAAGCAGAATTGAAAACAAAAAGCACAATATAAATTTGAGATTGAATAATAACTGAACAATGTACTTATTTATTATTATTGCCACCTCTGTAAAGTGATTTTGTTTATATTTGTGTACAATAAAGATTTAAATAAAATAAATAAATAATGTTTTCATAAAAAAAAGAGTCACTAAGGGCCTACGCACACCAAGAAGGAATGGTAAGAGGATTTGCCATTAGCCAGCCGCTTACTTACTGTAGTATTCCATCTGCCTACCACTGCATCTCGGGACGCGATTCGGCGTCCCGGGTAATGCCGCGGGACGCCGAAGTTATACATCGATAATGTCTACTGCTGGTTACACATTTTATGTCCAATGTAGTAATGAGAAGAGAGGTAAGCTATTCTAATTTATATGACAAAAATGCATTGTGGCGGTAGAATATCGTAGATGATTATCTCCGCTTGGACTGCCTCACCCGTGGCGCGGCGTGTCACGGCAGTTTTCGGCGTGCCATGTCATACCGCAGCTTCCCGCTGGAGGATCCCTTGGCGCGCTCTCCGATGGCCTCTCAAGAAATGGCTTTCCATACCATTGCATCAATATAAAACATTGGAATTTATGTCATACTAGCTGTGCCCGCGACTTCGTCCGCGTGGAATTTATCAAAAGTTTTATTTTTCTAAAATAAATGTAGCCTAAGTTACTCCTTAGTATATCAGCTACCTGACAATAAAAGTCCCGTCAAAATCGGTCCAGCCATTTCAGAGATTAGCCGGAACAAACAGACAGAAAATAACTTTTCTAAAATAAATGTAGCCTAAGTTACTCCTTGTTATATCAGCTACCTGACAAAAAAAGTCCCGTCAAAATCGGTCCAGCCATTTCAGAGATTAGCCGGAATAAACAGACAGAAAATAACTTTTCTAAAATAAATGTAGCCTAAGTTACTCCTTGTTATATCAGCTACCTGACAAAAAAGTCCCGTCAAAATCGGTCCAGCCATTTCAGAGATTAGCCGGAACAAACAGACAGACAGACAGACAGACAAAAAAAAAATTAAATATCACTTTCGGCACAGGTATCGTGTATATAACGATATGTAGTAAGACATTTTTTTTTATTTTCACTCTTAAAACAGACACTTCAATTTTATTTATATGTATAGATTTCTACCAAATGTGGTTGAATATTGTTTGTAAAAAATTAACATCCTTTGCCATTACCACCCGGTGTGCACTAGCCATAAGAGTCCTACTTTAACTATGAATTTTGGATTACTACTTACTAGTTCTGGGCACATAAGCAACACTCCAAGCAGGTAGTCTTCAATATCTAAATGGAATCCCTCCTTCTCCTCTGTTGCACTTACTGTAACACCAAAATATAATACAATTATTGATTATTTTCTAAACCAATTAATTACCAGATAATTTTCCTTAGATTAACAAAATTTGATTTTTATTACAAATATGCATAGTTTGTAATCAAGAAAATTTTAATATTTAAACAAATAAACCATGTGGCAAATTATTATATTGATATTTTTTCAGTATTTATACAAAAAGTATTCAGGAATGTTAGCAGTTAAAAAGTACAATGTAAATTAAAATTATAACAATAACATACTGCCAAGTATTTCTGCAACAGTCTCATGAGTTGCCAGGATTCCTTGCTCAAGCCAAATTGTGAGAGATATGAGGAAGCAATACCTCTGGGTCATAATCCTCCACCTGTCTTGGTACCTGATGTGAGAGCAACATCATTTTGATTATTTGTAACTGTACATACTATGAAAAAAAAATTGCTAAAATCAGTAATGTATTCCAGTCTGTAGAAATACGAGTTATTCATTTTAACTTATGTTATTAAGAGTGTTTATACCTTCCGCGCGCTTCTTGGCTTAACCAACTTTGATTTGTGCGCTTCAAAATTCTAATATTCAATTGAAATATAACTTATGATTTATACATACCGGGTATATCAAGCAGTGGCGTAACAATAGGGTGGCATAGTGCGCAAAATGCCACGGGCCCCCGACCTTAGGGGCCCCCGGCGACCCGGCCCCTCAGGCCTGAGAGGCCGTAAGCAGAGAAAGAACCTAGTCAATTTATTACCAACAAAATTGATAAACAAAAACTATTTTATTAGTTTTCATTAAAGATACCAAGGTTTTTTTTAAACATAAAAAAAATGGTTCTTTAGATTTACGCAAATTTTACTAAAAAAATTTTAACAATTATGTACTGATTATAGTGCGGATTTGGTTTAAAAAAGAACGAAACTTCAATATAAGGCTTCTGAGGGGGCCCCATCACCATAGCTGCGTTTGGGCTCCGGTCACGTAGTAAAGATATTACGATTACTAATTGGTCTCGTTGTGGAGTTCTTTTTATGGCCTGCATTCATACGAGCATACAGCCCGCCTCACGGTCAGCGGTCACCGCCGCTCATAGACAAAGATTTTGCAGATCCAAGGATTCAGCAAAATGAAGTCGCTTCTTACCGTAAGGAGAACACTTTCTTAAAGCCTAGTTTAAAGAAGGACAGGTTATAGCGCTTAGGGAATATCGAAGCAGGGAGTTCATTCCAGAGCTTGCACGTGCGTGGTAGAAAAGAACACTGGAAACGTACTTTCCGGGAACGGATAGTTTCCAGGTAGTAAGAATGAATTCTACTGCGGTGACGGGAAGTGACGTGGCCTCACTATGGGCCTTATTAGGAAGCTCAAAGTCACTCAACGAGCTATGGAGAGGGCTATGCTCGGGGTTTCCCTACGAGATCGAATCAGAAATGAGGAGATCCGTTGGAGAACTAAAATAACCGACATAGCCCACCGGATTAGCAAGTTGAAGTGGCAATGGGCAGGGCACATAGCGCGGAGATCTGATGACCGATGGGGTCGGAAAGTGCTCGAATGGAGGCCGCGTATCGGAAAGCGCAGCGTAGGACGTCCACCCACAAGATGGTCCGACGACCTGGTAAAGGTCGTAGGACGTCGCTGGATGCAGGCTGCCTCCAACAGGTCTCTGTGGAAATCATTGGGGGAGGCCTATGTTCAGCAGTGGACTTCCTTTGGCTGATGGATGGATGACAGGAAGTGTGATGGGAGAATAGCGATAGTGGCACCATCTTCCTCAGAACACTTTCCGTGGAACAATTGATAGATTACACAGAGAGACCCAAAGTCTCACTGCAGTCCTAACGGCTCCACATTCTCCGTGAGATCGGGATCATGGATGATTCAAAGAGCTCGGTGCTGTAAAATCTGTGCTGTCAAGTGGGTTGAGCTGGTATTTTGGGATTACCTAGAGGTGAGAGCAAAACTTCACGTCGTACCGGATTGTCGCATTTATAGAGCAATAACCGATGATCCGACGATGGTGCTTTACAGCTGGCTTCTCCGGCTGTAAAAGTCTTTTTGCGAGGTTATTTACCTCTTCAGTTCAATGTTTTGTCACCCGCTTTGCACGGAGGGAAGTGGACAATAATTTATTTCTAACTCCTCCTATTCATTTAACTTTCTGATTAATTTCGTTGCGGGTTAAAGACAAGTTAGACATTCCCGGAGACTCGCCGAGCTTCAATGCTCGGTGTCATTACTTTGCGTGCCACTGTTGATCCTGGCTTACAGGAGTTACAGTGGTGGGTGTGAGGGCGGGACAGTCTCTGATCCGACGAAAAGTACCGCTTGGCTCTGTTGAGAATCCTTAACTTTTTGCTGGCCAATTTGTCCTTGCCTTCCAAATGACACCTAAACTGCAATTTTATCAATAATTCGGGTCTATGACTAAAGGGGTCTTCTTGGTTGTAAACGAGCAAACTTATATCTTATTGTGCTATGTTCAATTTACCCCATTGAGAGGCCTGCCCCAGAGAGGTCCGACAAAATTTGAGACCATCTTTCTTTAACGGACCCCCGATAGAGATTCTGTAGTCAGATGTATCTTGCCTCACTTGCACTAGTATCTGCATAGCAATGCCAGCTGATGATAGACAACATGTCATTGATATGCAGGATAAACATGGTCGGCGAAAGCACCGAGCCATATGGAATACCAGAATTAATGGTCTTGGTCTCGATGTAAAAGTCGTCCAATACTACTTTTATGCTGCGATCATCCAGAAAGCTGGCGATGTACTTTCAGAGTTCCTCAGGTTGAAATACCAGGCAGGTAGCTTCCCCAAAACGACGCCATGCCACACTCGATGACAATTTCAAGGCCTACCGTAATCGCCTCACCCCCACTATCCAATGCCTCCACCTGATGGTGGGTGAGATAAACGAGAAGATCACCATCCGAACGACCCTCAGTTGATGATCCTCAAGATACGTCAAGAACTGCATATTTATAACTCGCTCCAAGACCTTGGAGAGTCAGCATGTGATAGCAATCGGCCTGCGATTTGAAGGATCCGACCGGTCACCCTTCTTGGGGATTGGATGAACATGGGTGATATCCCATGAAGCCGGGCCTAGGTTGTTTTAATAGGAAAGACGCGTGAGTACGGGGGTTATCTCAGGGGCGGACATCTTAAGAACCACTGCAGGGACACATTCCAACCCACTCAACTAGTAGATGTGCAGTACCGCCCGAAATAGTACAGGGTTTTATTCGGTATGCTACGGTAGGGACCCGCCTAGGCCGTAATTTACTGGCAGGCCAGTGACACGGTGTTCTCCGGGGTACCGGAAAATAAGCTTAACAGTTTTCCTCTCCATACAAAAAGGGGGGCCCCCATCCGATGATTTTGCCACGGGCCCCAGATGGTGTAGTTACGCCACTGATATCAAGACTGCTACCGAAAACGAAGCCGGGTGGTACTTTTAGTGACTACAAACACAATGAAACTAAAATTTTTGCTGAGAAACGCGACAATTATTTTTAATGATTTTTTATATATCATCATTTTTGGTGGTGGCCTGTTGGTAAACGGACTAGACGCGACTGCCAACATGTTCACGGTGGTCGCGGGTTCAAATCCCAGGGCACACCTCTGACTTTTCGGAGTCATGTGTGTATTGATAGTCAATCACCACGCACTAAAACGGTGAAGGAAAACATCGTGAGGAAACCTGCATACCGTAGCGATTTATAAAAAAATGTATGGTATGTAAGTCCGCCAACCCGCACTAGGCCAGCGTGGTGGACTATATGGCCTAAACACTCTCAATCGTACTGTCGATTGTAGAGTAGGCCCGTGCCCTGCAGTGGGACGTATATGGGCTGATACAGATACAGATACAGATCATTTTTGGGTGATAAATCCATAGTTTTTGCTATAATAATAATTTAAACTCTTTTATCCCTTAGAGTATTTGTAAATTAAAGGGTACCCACTATTATTTTAGGATAAAATGGATTTACCACCCAAATACGACCAAAGAAAAAAAAATGACTTTTTTTTGCAACATTTTCTATTGCATTGTGTCTGAAGTCGCTTAAACTACCACCCGGCTTCGTTTTCGGTAGCAGTCTTGATATACCCTGTATATTGGTAATATACGAGTAATATCATAAAAATATTTTATTTGAATTATAAGTAGACAAATATTACTGTGCAAGCAATGAACAATACAAATTTAGATACTGATCATATTTTCATTATTATTACATTGTTAAGTTGCATTCAAATCAGTGTTCAATCAGTAGATACTACATGTTCGAACATATGAATCGAGTTAGGGGCTTTACAACTCCTTACAATTACGAAATATATTTAATTTTATAATACAATACATAACGTAATTTAGCCTCGGAATTACATCCCATTATATTATCTGAAACATAATTTATACTCACCACAAAATCATTGTAGGTAATAAAAAAAAATTTAATATTTACTACCAAAGTACTAAGATGTGGCATTCGCAGTCCACGCGTGGCTATTTTTACTACCCACGACAAAAATCGACTGCAGCCAGGCCGCCGGCCGGAGCGACGAGCGATACGTCCTCCCTCATAGTACGAGAGATGACAACCAAAATTTTTGTTTCATAGCAATACGGCCACAACCGCATCAAATTGATAGATTTGATTATTTCGAACTCGAAAATACCAAATTCAGACATTTTTCGCGTAGCGTTTGACCGCACTGAATTTTCAAAAATGTCAACAAATTTTACCGGACTGTATCATAGCAATCTGTCTGATTTTCTGACTGTAGTTATACAACGTGTAACAGGATTAATTCACAACCTCAGACACCCCAACTTTAAAATATTATTGCAATTATAGTTTATGCTTTGAAATCGTACTATCATAATTACAAAATCTTTTATTTATGAAATTAGTTATACCAAATGTAGGCACTTAACATGGTCACCTTACGAGTTACAAATAAGAGTGTACTACTACACACGCTCGCCGGACACGCACACATGTACACAAGACACATTCACACGAGTACCTAACGCCGGTCGCCGACCGCTGCGCCGCGCCGCGCCGGCAGAAACAGCTGACAATAAACGAAATACAAATTACAAATTACGTACGTAACTGATTACTGGGTGGTTTGGTAAACAAATTATTATTTATTTAATCTGTAAGCATAACATTTGTGTTTTAACTATAAAATCTAAATATTTTACTTACTAGATATAATGCGTACGAATCCAACATAAGACAATATTTTGCATGAATCGGCTATAAAATATTATTAATTTCACTTCCCCTAAACTTAGTTCCTACAGGCGGGCAGGATACGGGCGTCATTTATTTTGCATTATTATTGAATAAGATAATAAGATAACGCAATATCTAACAACGAATACTAGATTGGGAATCACAACCTAATCACAACACAAAAAAATACAACAAAATTAACTTACGTATTACATGGCACTCATGAGGCGATTTCTTTTTAAAATATGTTCGACATGTCCACCACCTTGATACACTTTAATGCACATTTGCGTAATTGTTCACGTAATTTATGTAAAACTTCAGTGTCACTCTTCACTTTTAGGAATTTGCTCCACATTACCCTCCTCATCCTGGATCCTCCACATTAGTACTTTCACTGAAGTATACCAGAGATTTATTACGTCCCCACAAAAAAAGTCAAGAGACGTCAAGTCAGGTCAGGTGACCTAGGAGGCCATTGCACAGGTTCACCGCGACCTATCCAGCGCTCTCCGAACTCAGCATCGAGATACCGTCAGACATGCCAATGATACATTATCACCACACAGTGCCAAAGTTCTCACCATTTCAGTGTATTTGAATATTCGAATACCGAAAAGACATCGCGCGCGAAAGTTATCGAAATATCTACTTAACACTTAAACACAAGTAGACACAGATAACTGCGGTGCACGACTAGATTTTTTTCACATATTCGGTGCCCATTTAGGGATTGCAATAACGGGATATCTGACACACCGGGATTCCGCATACATTGTAGCAAAATTACAAACCGAATTTAATCACCATTTTAACGTTCCCCGAAATTATTTTTCATAGAAATACCTATTTGTTGTTTCTTTTCATATTGATTTTGTTACATTTAATTTGTTTCATTTAAGTGCATGTATTGCGCGGGATTTGGATCGCCCGGCCTTGCAAATACCGGGAGTAATTTTTTTCGCGGCGCATCCCTATACCGCCGCGCGCGCCATCGTTTGTCGGATGGATCAAATTGCATTAAACAATAGCTGCATCCTGCTCTATCTAGTTGTAGTTAAATGTGCGGAAAAGAGAATATGATAGTTATTTATTTTGGTAGCTTATTACGTTTATTGAGGCCTATCGTTGTGTGCGTTTGATTAATGATAGATTGCTTAAATAAACTTTATGACTATCGAAATAAAGTTCATTTTTGTTCATTATTTAGTTTATTAGAGTATTCGTTTAGTGATTCATTTAAAAATGATCTTATGTGCTGGAGTTACGTTTCAATTTCGTTTGTTCGGAGTACTAAACGAAGGAGTGTCTGTAATTTACTTGGTCTTAACTAATTATTTTGAAAAAAAATACCTACCGAAAAAAATGTTGATATCGGTTCAGTAGCTGATTCTGAACGTACTACTTTCCGCTTTTACATCTAAATCTGTTACATGTTTTATAATAGCTATAAGATACCGAAAACATATTTTTCAGAAGTTAATAGTGTAGCGTGAACCCAAAAAATAATTTAGAAAAATTAAAAATGAGACAAAAAGATATGATGATAGCAATCCGTCTGAAAATGTTCTTTACGGGTAAATTAGGATTAGTTAATACGAAAAAAAATATTTTCAGAAGAAAATTCGGATGCAACAAATTTTGAGACCATTCTAAATATGTTAAGGAATTTTACCGATCGGTATCATAGCAATCTGTCTGAAAATTGTTGAAATTGATGAAATGAATTAACCAGATGTAAAAAAATTATATCAGAAGAATTCAATGTAGCACCTCCCTTATCAGACAACTTTTCGATATCGACCGTATTGAAGCGTGACTGATTGCAAGTTCGGTAATCACCTTGCTTTTGTCTTGCCAAAATAGAGCGCGGACAACGTATTTACGCTATAAAAACGTCTATTATAATTGATAATTTTGAATTCTTAAAATACTACTCTTCCATCCCCGAAAACTTCGTCAATGGGAGATGAGCAAACTATGCCTTATCATTGGGAATAGAAGAAAAAAAACGTCCGCGAGCCCTCGGACAACCAGCGACACACCCACGTCCGCCTGAGCTACTTATAGTTTGTTGTCACTTTAAGTGAGCGTTATTTCAACGGTTAGGACAGCTGGTGAGTGACTATGTATATATGATTTAGTAAGAGAGTGGCAGGAGTATAATATGCGAAAAAAACCATTCCCACCGCAGCAGAAACGTAAGAAGCGCTCAGGCATCGGCCAAGCGACTCCAAATCGTTCTTTTCTCTTTTGGGAGTACATGCGACATCTAAAATGTCTGAAAACATTTTTTTTGCAATCTTGCCTTATTTACGAACGGTAGAAAAAAAATTCATTCAGATTGCTATGATACAGGTCGGCTAAATTTGTTGACATTTTCAAAAATTCGCTTCAGCTATATACTACGCGCAAAATGTCTGAAAACCAACTTATTCGTCATAAAATTATAAAATCTATGTACATTTCCAATATCAGACGTATTGCTATGATACCGACTGCCTTTTTTTTTGGACACAGCAGAAATAGCCTCACATGCAATTGCTACACTTTTGACCGTTACTACCTACCTAGTCGGGTTTAGAATTACATAATCTAACGATTTTATACAGTTTCGACCGTATTGCTATGATACATGGTTTTGGTCGTCATCTCTGGGACTATCTAGAAGGCCTTGCGGCGGTCTGATTTGAGACACGTCGGACAGCGTGTTTTATAGTGGTTTTTAAAATATTTGTAGAAAACATGAAATCTAATTTTGTTGAAATATAAAAATGGTAATTTATTGACAAGATGTTCTTCTATTATAATATGCAATTGCTATAAAAAAATTTGTACGATAAGTTGGTGAAAAAAATATGTTCTTGACGAGAGTTTCTGAATAATTTCGTTTTGTTAAAATTTTTATTTTTCAGGAACAGGAACACAAAAAGATTATTTTTCTCAGCAAAATCCCTCCATAAGGGTGTTATTAGTCTTATAATATTTTTATTTTCATCTTATATTTAGTGATTTCGTATATCTTAAGTTTCTAAATTGCCATTTAAAACCGAAATAACGAAACCTGTGTTCAGTAATCCTTATAGTACTCACCAATTTATCCATCAATCTATAATGTTTTCCACCAAAATCCCTAGATCGTCCGTCTACCTTGTAGGCGGGCGTCCGACATTTCGCTTGCCTGTACGTGGCCTCCACGTAAGAACCTTTCGGCCCCAACGACCATCGGTTCTACGAGCTATGTGCCCGGCCCACTGCCACTTCAACTTGCCAATCCTATGGGCTATGTCGGTAACCTTGGTTCTCCTACGGATCTCCTCATTTCTGATTCGATCTCGTAGGGAAACACCGAGCATAGCCCGCTCCATGGCTCGTTGAGTGACTTGAGCCTTTTAATGAGGCCCACAGTGAGAGGCCACGTCTCGGTGCCATATGTCATCACTGGTAACACACAACTATCGAAATCTTTCGATTTTAGGCACTGAGGTATTTTGGACGAGAAGACGTCGCGAAGTTTCCCGAACGCTGTCCAACCGAGTTGGATTAGACGATTGACCGCTCTCTCGAAGTTAGACCTGCCTAACCGGACCACTTGTCATAAATAGACATATTCGTCTACAACTTCAAGAGTCGAGCCCCCAACTCCAATGGGGGTGGGCACAACATGGATATTCGACATGTTCTTCGTTTTATCCATGTTCATTTTGAGACCCAGATTAAGGTCTTCGAGCATAGTGCTAAGGTCTTCCAGCGATTCTGCCAAGACTACAATATCGTTGGCAAATCGAAGGTGAGTAATATACTAGCTGTTCATGTTGATGCCGAATCCTTTCCAACACCTCAACACTTCGATGTACCGATAGTCTATGTGGCCTATGGTCTATGTACCGCTGAAGAGACTGTAGCACAGCCCAGGTCTCGATCGAATCAAAATAATAAATTGTTTATTGGTGGCTATTAACTCGTTTGAAAAGTCCTGTTTTTAAGCTGACTGTATAGCGAGCCGACGCGGCAGCTCTACGCACACAGCTTTGGTCGCTTATGTGTGCGTGAAATTAACGAAGAAATACCTATAGTTGACTTTGCGAGCAAGGTGTAAACGCTCTTAAGGACTATACTAAAAATATGATGAATAATGTTTACATACTTATAGTAGTCTTTGGCAGGAACAGCCTCTTTCAGTCTTCCATAGCCCTCGCGAGCTTTTTCAAACAACTCGCGAACTTTTTGACATGCCGGCATTACTGCAGACAAAGCAATTTTTCTATAGTAACTGGGAAATCGATAAAACTTTACGCTGCTGTAGCGAACAATCACATTGTATAGCCTATAAGATTGAACAACATTAATTTAATGTTTATATAAAGCAGGCAATTACTGTTAATGCGGGTAAAAAATACGCCGCATGTGCGGGTTTGACGCTTATTTTCACAGCTGAGTGCTTGTTGGTAAAATATTGTTATTTGTTGTTTTACATACTCCCGGCCTCATTATGATGTATAACTTGAAGTACAGTCGTCGCTTCTCTTGAAATCTGGTCTACGTCTTTACAAATTCCACGTATAACCTGCAATTATAATGTTTACCATCGGTTTCATTGTTCTAGCGCTTTATGTGTATGTTGTTTTTAATGAGAAATACCTCACGAAGTTCCTGATCTTCATCAATATTCTTTTGGAAATCTGTGAAGATCTGATTGATCCTTAGGTTTTCAGACATTTTTATTTATTTTTGTTGATACAAAAACAACAAATCAACAATGCATCAAAAATTAAAAAATCAAAACCACTGACCACAGATCAAAACTGACACATATGAGTTATGACCATAGATTATTAAAGTACGGGGTGAATCGGACCAATTTTCACCTTGTCCCTTTGTGGCATATGAGTGTACAATGTACATACCGATTATTCACAGAGTACTTTGGTATATAGGATATACGAGTTTTAGAAATTTAAAAAATATAATCAGTACTATATACTTGGTCTGTGATACCTTTTCACAATAAATTAGCTCCATGCCGCGGCCCGGCCGTTGCCGTGGCTTAAATACAACAATATTGAAGCGCGCTTGCAACTTTCACATGTAGTGTGTAAATTGTAATTTCTTTGGACTTTGAAAATCCCTATACCATTGACGGTGTCATCGTGTCATCAAAAAAGGATAAAATCTTCTATTCCCCGATACCAAAATAAACGAACAAATCATGTTTCAGCATCGATATCAATGTTACACTAGATAAGACGTTCTTTGTAACAAACGTGTCCCACCCAAGTGCGGTGCAATGCACCGCACACGAATCAGTCTGCCGCGTGACGGCCGCGCAATATTACGCCTCTTTGTTTATATTTATAAGTAATTTATTTTGACTTTTCCCCGTCAAACCGACAGCAAATTTTTCTGAAGTTACAATATAATTAAAGAATACAACGTAAGTGATATAATATTGCAGAATAATGCCGATAATACAGATCTTTTATTTATTAATGGATTAAATATATTTTAGAGCTCGTTAAAATACAAGATGAGCTCCTTAATCGTATATCTCATTTCCGCGCATAAAAATTGCCCGTCGAGTGAGAGAGACGAACTATATAAGATATAGATTATTCAAGGGACATTCATATCAGTGGACCAAATAGGCATAAATTATTCGAATACATTACAAATACAAATATGTAGGAAGAATGTAGTTGCAAATTGGTTTCAGTATTTTATTTTAATCATATGTTGTTAATTAATAACTCAAAATATGTGTGTTGTATGTATGTTTTGAAATAGTGGATAGTATTTAGACCCCATTTCTTGATATGAATTACTTAATGGACTATTCGAATCCATTGTTATTGAAGACTAATATCATTTAAATTTTTTTTATATTCTTCTGCGTTGGTTACGAAAAAATGAGATCTCTATAATATTTGTCCAGAATTATTGGAATGGATATAAGTGGCAACCATGAGAACATACCTATATTTGTTCAATTCATTTTCGACACGAAGATTTCAGATATACCAAATGCGGTAGTCATTTTTGAAACTTCTGGTGTACCATTCCATTTGTCTATTAGTCTCGAAAAAAGTTTATCAGCTTGATATAAATTCATAAATGTTATTATAATAAATGTCAGACTGATTGTACACTGATTGACTGCTTGACAGACTTGTACACTTGTAAGAGTATTTAATTTCATTTACATCATTTCCATGAATTATTCACGTAAATAAAAAAAACATTACAAATATATTATTGCTATGACGGTATTTATAATTAGGCAGTATCTTAGGCAAAGCTATTATTGACATGAACTGTCTTGTCTGTCTAATAATCTTTGATCATAATTTGTAATATTCAAGTAAACGTATTAGATGTCGCTACTGAGCTTTTGATAAATACGGGACAAATAGTTTCTATGACGCGCCTCGTCTATCGATAGAATATAAGTCAATGTGTTTCAGGAACTTATTGAAGGTATCGTTCCGATTCATCCCAGGCAGGTTTTCATCCCAGTTGTATGTTCAACAATGTTCAATATTTATTATGCATAATATTGTACATACTACATAAGTATTTTCTTATTGGTCTGTGATAACTATATTGCGTTAGTGCTAGTGGTCTATTCTTTGCGTTAGTGCAATATACAGGCAATTGCTGACTAACTTAGTGGCTTTTTCGAAAATAATAAATAATAGATTTCATACCAAAATTGAAATGATTTATCAAAGAATCGAGTATTTAATAACTAGCTTAGCAGCCTCCTCCGTGGCTAAGTTGTAGACGCAAACTGTATAAAGAGAGCGCAGGCTCGACCCCTGCTGCAAGACAATATATATCTAGATGACTCATAATTGTATTTGTTTCGAGTTTAAATGCTTGCGAGTCTGAAAAGTCCGTCATAAATTCTGATAACCACGTCACGCGCAAGATTAAGTTTTGAAATTAGAATTATTTTAGTGCGCGATGTTGACGTCACTCAAGGACGGATCCAGGGGGAGGTCATGGGGGTCATGACCCCCTGGGCTGGCCCCAGATTGAAAATATTTATTAATAATGTTGTTGATAAAAAAAGCATATTAAATTTTTTGTATGTCGATAAATAAAGTATGTGTGTGTGTTCACAAATCACGCCTGTAACAAACTTTAAAAAGTGAAATCGCACCCAGTGTTCCGACATGAACTATATTTTACCCCTGGCGTAAAATCTGACATGAACTATGATGTGCCCCCCCCCCCCTCCCGCGCTCCTGGCGTGAAAGCTGGATCCGCCCTTGACATCATTACACTTGTGTACAAAGAACTACCCAGTGTATTACTATTACTATAGATACTCTATGCAAAGAACATTTGGTAAACCACGTTGAATCTCAAGTCTCTCTCTCGCATGTGGAGTGTATATTGAATGAAGTATCCATTAGGTAATTAAATGAATTTCTATAATATTACAACTAGGTAATTAATGCAGGAACATAATTAACAATACAGAATATCTTTAAAAATGAAAGCATGGGACGCATTTGGGATTTTTATATAGATTTCATCTTTGAGATATACAGACCTAAATGTGTATCATTGCATAGTAAAACAATAAAAAAAATGTAAGTTAGAGAAAACTGTTCACAAAACTTTAACTAAGTATATTTATTGTAATATTGGAAGAGTTTAATAACACTTTTGACATTGGCTGAACCATAAACCAACAATGATTGAGATGACACTAAAAAAAAAGATTACATTAAAAAAACAGTTTTATTTTTTCCATATTACTGGAGCAATAAATTAGCCAGGTGGCCATTCCATCTGGCGGCCTCCCAAAATGTGGATATGGAGATGGTACACACTCTGAGCACCATTTTTACCATCATTGATGACAAGTCTGAAGCCAGACTTGTCAAGGCCTTCCTGGACGGCAACCTTGCGAGCAGCAATCAGCAGGTGACCTACAAATTACAATATCTAATGAATTACATCCATATCTCACAAGAAATTCATCAGATAATATTAGATATTACTATTTATGATTGTTTAATGACTACCTTGGTGAGATTATAGTACTTTCAATAAAATGATGGTCATGGACTTTTTTAAAAGTAAAGAAACAAACTTAAATAACACGATGTGCAACCCCAAAAAACAGAGAGACCACCCAAACCATTTAGAAGTACATAATTATGTTGATATAACAATCCACATTTATAAATAAATAATGCTTAGTAAAATATCTAATTTTTTATACCAAGGAGTTGTTCATCCTCTTCCTCAGCTTTAGAGAGCTGCGAGATTGGCTTCCTTGGAATCACCAGGATGTGAGTCGGGGCTTGAGGGTTCACGTCGTGAAACGCCACACACTTGAATACAAATTATTTTTGGTGAATTATCTTATTCTGTTACATAAAATAACTGCTTATGCCAAGATTAATGGCGCAGTTACGCCATAAATGTTGACCATAAAGATAGGTAGATCAATAAAGTACCTATTTAAAGAAGTTTATATGAACGTAAAACGATATCATATTTCATAATGCTTCTTTAAATTACTAAACCGTATCTAACGTGAAATCAGGTTTCATTAAATAGAGTTTGATTAACTGTAACAGTAATACATATTTAATCGAATGAAAATGATGTAAAATGAAAATTTTCAAGCAGTACATAACCTATTTGTGTGAGACAGCTGATCTCGAGAGCAGTCTGAAATCCCTTCTATTTACTGCCTACAAAGAGATAAAACTTACTTGATCATCCTCGTAGACGAATTTAGCAGGTATTTCTTTACGTAATATCTTCCCAAATATTGTATCCCCGCCCGGAGCGGCGGATTGCGCTAGTTCAACTTCGCCGCCGGCCATGTTTATGTGGTTAGTCTGTGGTTTATGTGAATTGTGAACAGCTGCGAACTGTGCTGCGAACAGCGAAAATTATTTTCTTGTCAAAAGACATTTCGTGAAAAACGTTTCGTTATTGCATCTCACAAAATCTTTTGCAATATTAAAAACATGAATATTATACATTCAAGTAAAAATTCATTTAATCAGGCTTTATCTATTGTAAATCATAGTACAGAATTACATCGTTAATTGAGAGGTTATGCATAGGTAATAGTTATAGTAGAGAAGGTTATGGCTTGTTGATCTCACGGTTGACTACAAAAATTAAACGTAAACAGGGGTGGCCTCAGAACAATGATTATCATAGAAGGAGTGCTATTGACATTTCAACGTACACTCTAATTTTGAGAACAAGAAATAATTGTGCTGTGATCTCTTCTGATAGTTTATCGATATCGATAGATGAACTTTATTTATAGCAAATTCGTAGACACAGTGGTAAATATTCATACATGAATCATTATTATTTATTTCAAATCCATAGCCATTTGTTTATTTATTAAAAACTTGTGTCTTATCTTTGTAGCTACAGAACAAAAAACATAATACGATGATCTACTTTTTTGAAAAGGTGTCCTCTGGTGTCCTCAGTTGTTACTAAGATAAAACTCTAAAGAGTAAATTTTTGCCATGGACATGATGACATCGAAAATTATGAAGAGTAAGGTCGGAACTTCTTAATTAACACAAATTTTAATATTGTAACGCGATCAACGTAACTCAAGATTACGTCAAGAGATGGCGCCACTAGAGATTCTACATCGCGGTGTCAAGATTCTCCGGCGGTAATATATAGTCTCGATCAAAATATTGTTACTAGGGATGAGATATACTTGCAAAATTAAATACCAGGGCTTCGAAGTAGAGATGAGTCGTAACAGGCTCAATGCGGTATCTGTTACTACTGTTACTGTGACACAAAAATAACAGTGCCAGATATCTGTTACTAAATAACAGCATGTTATTTGTTGCGTTAAAATGATTAATGAATGAAAACTTTCCTTCATGCTTTTATGCAGGCTTAGGACTGTCAGTTTGACAGTAAAATTAACTTTAAATAATTTTTATTTGGCGTACTGGCGCATTTAAAAGTTTTCAATTCATTTTATGTACATTTATATTATTATACATTTTCGTTCTATTTACAATTTATATTTACATTATACATACATACGTAATATATTTACATTCAAATGTCATCCTTATTCTCGAAGAGTTAGGTTAATATTATTACCAATCGTCTCGACCAATCTCTGGGACGCAGTAAATGTCGATTGGATACGCGCACAAATTTTAATACATTTGAGATTACAAAAAAAAACAAGCGACTTCATATTATGTCTTCGATCAAATATATACGAATTTGGAACAAAATCACACGCCAATAGTGGCCAAGGTTGCTTATACTTATACATTTGAATTTAAAACAACGAAATGTTGCAAAAAAACTCTTTAATTATTATAATTAACTTCAGGTAACAATAAACCCTATAGCTACCTTTAAATTAAGATGTATTACGTTTTTTTTCTTCTTCATACTCAAATCAGCTCAGCATACTGTCGCTTGTTTCGTGCTAGGCAAAATAGTTTTGCGGCGCTCGCAATCCCTGTCCACTCTAATGTTTCGTAGCCATGACTTTTTCCTCCGACCGACTTTCCTTTTACCAGCTACTTTTCCCATCATTATAAGTTTATTATGTTTCTGGACTATACTAAATTCAAATAAGAGCACATGCTCATTTGTGCTCTTATTTCTCTTCGTTTTTTGGACTGTTACATATAATCTAGTGTATAATTGATCGAAGTATAATGTACCCTTTTTATAGACCTACACGAAGTCGTAAATTTTTTTTTAACAATATACTGAACAATATTTGAGTTATTTAAACACGTTCCAAATTTATTGTCAATATTCATATTATTTTATTACATTTTTAATTTCCGTTCTTTTTTTGTTGTTTGTATCCAAACTGAACGATACATAGATTATTACGCGACCAAATAAAATTATACGTATATTTTTCAAAATATCGTACTACAGCTTACCATTTTATTTTTACATCATAAGAAAATAATAAGTCTATCTCGCTTTTGCTACAAAATAATAGGTCTATCTTGTTTTGCCTCGTTACATCATGTTAGTACGAAAGAGACAAAGCTGTGATGATACAGAGAGAGATGATTATGTTCGTTTGGTATATACTTACTGACTGACTGTGACTCACACTGTGTCCTGTGACTGTTATTTGATAACAGAATCTTCCAATTTAAATAACAGTTGTTATATGATAAAGTGTTATACCTGTGACTTTTAACTGTGACAATAAATACGCCTCACGCCTACTTCGAAGTACGAGTACGTAAAAATACTAGGGTTCAAAACCAGGTTCTAAAATACTTAAAAGTATTTTGTTAGTATGAGTCGGCAACCCTTCGCGTCCCAGCCGCGGCGCAGCGTCTATAAAATACTTGCATAGGAATTCAATCCGTATTCCCTAACGAATAAGGAGCAACAATGCATAAATGAAAAAAATGCTTTGAAGTATTTTCTATTCACAAATACGATTGTGATTCTTATTTATATGAAGTTAAGGATAGTTTTTCTATGGAAGTATTTTTATGTATAGTGTTCCAAGTTTTTCGCGTACCGACGTATAGCGGCGCCTAAATTTGAAAATACTTGCATAGGAATTCAACCCGTATTTGATGGTTAATAAAGAGCAAAATAGTATGAATAAAAATACTTTGAAGTTCAAAGTATTTGTTATTGACAGATACGATTGTGGTTCTTATCTATATTAAGTTATGAATCGTTTTCCTATGCAAGTATTTCCATGTATAGTTTTCAGGGCTCTGTGCATATCGACGTATGGCAATACTTTCATACTTGTAAGTATTTTCTGCTCGTACCAGGGCGCCGTACTTCGAAGTGAATACCTGGTTTTAAAACCTGGTATCGTAAATACGTCTCATCTTTAATTGTTACGTCACTTCTAACTTCAGTCCTCGACGTAGGCGTAAGTGAAAGACTTCCACCACGCTGAGATCTCTCACTAAAATCCGCGACAGGTCCTTAGTGTACTTGAATGTGGTAAACTATGTAAGTTAAGAAGTCAAATAAAGGCAATTGTCAGTTTGTCTGCATTCTTATTCATCGTTCCTGAGTCTTGGCGCCACCACGGTCCGGTCCCCGCTACAAGTGGCTGCCCAACGTGAAGGCTCTCCGTGCACTCACCGCAGGAGGACTCATCCTGGATAGAGATGAGTCGTAACAGGTTCAATGCGGTATCTGTTACTACTGTTACTGTGACACAAAAATAACAGTGCCAGATATCTGTTACTAAATAACAGCATGTTATTTGTTGCGTTAAAATGATTAATGAAAGAAAACTTTCCTTCATGCTTTTATGCAGGCTTAGGACTGTCAGTTTGCCAGTAAAATTAACTTTAAATAATTTTTATTTGGCGTACTGGCGCATTTAAAAGTTTTCAATTCATTTTATGTACATTTATATTATTATACATTTTCGTTCTATTTACAATTTATATTTACATCATACATACATACGTAATATATTTACAAATTTTGCTGTAAAAATATTAGCTGTTGCAACTTGCGTACGCCTAGTCGGGTACGTCTCTCGGTAATGATGTTTCCTGCAGCGGAAAATACGCGTTCACACGGCACTGAGGACGCCATGGCATTGAATTTCTGTACTGCTATTTTATAAAGAGTTGGGTACACATCTCTGTGCGTTCTCCACCAATTTAGTGGGCATTCAGTCCTGGCAATTATACGGTCCTCATAAAATCTCTGCACCTCCACAATAGCACGTGAATGCGATGTGCCCTCTGGCTGTATGCCTTGCATTTTTATATCAAAATCTTGCCATATGGATTTGGGCAATTGCGATGACGTTGATGGTGTAGGTTCAACAGCAGGAGTTTCATTCTGTGATAGTTGAGCCCCAACCAAAGATATAATTCGCCGCTTTGTGTCTTCTGCCACTTGCGCATCGTCAAAATAGTATTTGAATCGGGGATCCAAAAACATACAGTTACAGAATGTTTTGCTACGGTTTATGTTTGTATATCTCCTTTTTATATTTGATATCAAATCTTGGCGAAGACGATCTGTTGATGACATGAGCAGTACTTCTGTGTTACCAATATTCTCCAGCGCCTTAATTAGTCCAATGGTAATTGGTATAACAAGGCTACCAGTGACGTAATTTTGCCCACTTAATTCCCGCGTAACTTCTTCACACGGCTGAAGAACTGCACACATTTCTTCACACATTTGCCACTCATAGCAAGTTAATGTCTGCATACCTAAATTGATCATAGCGCTATTAATGGACTCCTTTAGTTCTACACATCTCTTTATCATGTAATATGTGGAATTCCACCTAGTAGGCACATCTTGTAATAGCCTTTTTGCAGTAAGACCTGATTGCTCTTGATACTTTTTAAGCTTTTCCCATGCTACGTTGCTTTGTTTAAAGTGCTTAACCACACCTTTTATTTTCGATATCGTATCGGCTATATCTGCCTCTTTAAGCGCGTCGTTGACTGCCAAATTTAGTGTATGGGTGTAGCATGGGAAATGTTTCCACCCGAGTTCCCTTTCAATTGCGCTTTTAATATTGCTGCCGTTGTCAGAAACAGCCAATAGCACTTTATTCGTCAATTTCCAATCATCTAAAATTTTTTTTACTGCTTCTGCCAAATTTTTGGCTGTATGGCTAACCGCAAGGGGTATGCAATCCAAAAGATAGATTTCAGTAAAAAGCCGTCCTCTTTGATGTAATGTCCGGTAACAGCCAGCATGGAATCATTATTGGACGTCGACCATATATCCACAGTGATGCAAATCGATTGCACTTCGGCAAATACATCAGCCATTAAATCTGCTCTAGCCTTTTCATATATTGCTGGCAGCATATTATTTGAAAAATATTTACGGGTAGGTATTGTATACCCAGGAAAAGCGTAATTTATTAAATTGCGAAAGCCCTTATCTTCCACCATCCTAAAGGGCTGATAATCCATTATGAATAAATTCATTATCTTTTTATCAATTTCATTTTTTTGTATATTTGAACGCCTAGGTACAAAATTTGTAATAGGTTGATGGCTGTAGGTTCTTCTATGGATTGATTGCACTACTTGAACTGTTGACTGAACTGAAGATGGCTGCGATGTTGGAAAAGTCGTCGATGGAGCCGATGACTGGATTGTAGGTTGGGCTGATGTCTGTGCCATTGATTCAGTCGATGACTGGATTGTCGGCTGTGATGAACTAGAGCTTACTGACTCGTGAACAGCATTATCGTACCTACTTATTATTCGCACCGTAGGGTGCTTACGCTCCATATGTTTTTTCAAATTAGTTACTGACGACTTATGTGACAGCTTGGTTTTGCATATATTGCAAGTCGCAAAGTATCCACCTATGTCCACGAAATGGTCCCACACAACACTGCCTCTTTGACCGCGGCTTACGATTCCACCGACACTAGCCATTGTTTAAATAGTTCTTCCTAAATCTACCTAACACTATTGAAACATTTACTAAATAACTACGAAATAAGCTTGGCTATTTACACTTAGAATTATATTGACACAATAATATTTACACGTAATTACAGTAAGAACTCAGCGTTTAGTGAATAATTTAATTTCGCGCTCTAAACTCCACAACAACCAGAGAGAAGGAAATTACAAAAAAAAAACGGTCGAACAAAATAATTTTGTAAATGGTAATGCTTATTCAAATGTCATCCTTATTCTCGAAGAGTTAAGGTTTAATATTATTACCAATCGTCTCGACCAATCTCTGGGACGCAGTAAATGTCGATTGGATACGCGCACAAATTTTAATACATTTGAGATTACAAATAAAAACAAGCGACTTCATATTATGATGTCTTCGATCAAATATATACGAATATGGAACAAAATCACACGCCAATAGTGGCCAAGGTTGCTTATACTTATACATTTGAATTAAAACAACGAAATGTTGCAAAAAACTCTTTAATTATTATAATTAACTTCAGGTAACAATAAACCCTATAGCTACCTTTAAATTAAGATGTATTATGTTTTTTTCTTCTTCATACTCAAATCAGCTCAGCATACTGTCGCTTGTTTCGTGCTAGGCGAAATAGTTTTGCAGCGCTCGCAATCCCTGTCCACTCTAATGTTTCGTAGCCATGACTTTTCCTCCGACCGACTTTCCTTTTACCAGCTACTTTTCCCATCATTATAAGGTTATTATGTTTCTGGACTATACTAAATTCAAATAAGAGCACATGCTCATTTGTGCTCTTATTTCTCTTGCCTCTTTTTTGGACTGTTACATATAATCTAGTGTATAATTGATCGAAGGATAATGTACCCTTTTTATAGACCTACACGAAGTCGTAAGTTTTTTTTAACAATATACTGAACAATATTTGAGTTATTTAAACACGTTCCAAATTGATTGTCAATATTCATATTATTTTATTACATTTTTAATTTCCGTTCTTTTTTTGTTGTTTGTATCCAAACTGAACGATACATAGATTATTACGCGACCAAATAAAATTATACGTATATTTTTCAAAATATCGTCCTACAGCTTACCATTTTATTTTTACATCATAAGAAAATAATAAGTCTATCTCGCTTTTGCTACAAAATAATAGGTCTATCTTGTTTTGCCTCGTTTGCATCATGTTAGTACGAAAGAGACAAAGCTGTGATGATACAGAGAGAGATGATTATGTTCGTTTGGTATATACTTACTGACTGACTGTGACTCACACTGTGACTGTTATTTGATAACAGAATCTTCCAATTTAAATAACAGTTGTTATATGATAAAGTGTTATACCTGTGACTTTTAACTGTGACAATAAATACGCCTCACGCCTAATCCTGGATAGCGAAAAGGACCGCCGCGTCATCGTGAATGAATATTCGACGAGACAACTCGTTAGACGACTCCACGACTGATCTCCAACGTCGCGCTGTAGCACCGACTTACATCACCCGCAGTGGTCGAGTTACGTCAGTCAAGCAGACGAAGAAGATGGCTGTTCAGTTAACGAACGAACAATTCGAAGCGCTAATAGCTAGAATAGCTGAACCAGTGGTTAAACATGGATCGTTTACCACCTGCCACTATACATACAATGGTTGTAGAAATCCAGAAGAATTGGAAGCATTTTTAGCTGCATGCAACATCTTCAAGCGCTCTGAAAAGATGAGCGATGAAGTCGCCTTAGAAGAACTTCCACTGCTTTTGAAAGAAGAAGCAGGAATTTGGTGGCAAGGCATTAAAAGCGATGTTATCCTCTTGGAAAGACTTCGAGCGACGCATACGATACAATTTTGCTCCCAGTAAAGAAGCTTACTTGGTGTACGCAGAAATTCACCAAATCAAGCAAGGGACCGATGAAACAACGGAAGAGTTTATACGTCACAAACGTCTACTGTTTTCCTCAACTCCCGCCACCAGCTCACCCTGAAACAATACAGCTTGATATAATATATAGTCTTCTGAGGATAAACATCCGAGAAAAGATTCCGCGATCAAGCATACACAACTTCGAACAGCTGCTTGCAGCAGCACGTTCTATTGAAGTCGTTATAAAGGAAAAAGAAGACGCCAAGCCCAAATACGAAAAACCACCAATGCTTATAAGAGAAAATAAGAAGGTGAAGTGCAGGTATTGCAAAAATTTGGGACATTCCATAGACGAATGCAATAAGAAGAAAAGAAATTCTGAAAACTTTAAGCCCAAAACTACTATAGTCGAAACGGAAGCACAGGTGCCTGTACCGTCTGCACCTAAATTCCGATGTTATGGCTGCGGTGCTCCTGGTATGGTACGAAGCAACTGCTCCACATGCCACAAGTCGAAACTGGAAACACCGAGTGTTGGACTCTGCTCATTCGACTATACCACGGATGCAAGGGACCGACCAGTTTTATTCGTTGAGGTCGATGGCATTGAAGAAGCTGCCTATATTGATACGTGTGCTAAATCTAGCATAGCAACCTACACGCTATATTGTAGACTTAAAGAAAAAGGCTACCAATTTCATGAACGAAGAATCGGTATGACGCTTGCCGATGGTGTTCAACAAGCCCGCCGTGTCCTGATTACCAATGCTCCGGTGAAACTCCATGAACGAACTATCCTCACAACTTTTCTAGTGTTGCCTGAGTCACGAAACAATCATACTCTTCTTGGTGTTGGATTTATTCAAGATGCTCACATTGTACTCAACATGCCACAGTACACCTGGCAATTTCTTGGAGACGATCGAGAATTCGAAATGTTTGAAGAAAGCCTTGTCAAATTTAAACCAACAACAGCGCTCTCATCCATTACCACTCATGTTGCTCCAATGTCACCATCTAAGCCTGAAGGCAGTAACACACAAGAATTTTTAGAACGACCCTTTGGTCCGCCTAGACTTATTGATCTTCCGACTCCACCACACAAAAAGATACGACCCGAGTTGTTCGATGGATACTCTCCTATCATAGACGCACTCTATCAAGATGCATTAGAAAATCTCCAAGATTATGAAACTACTCCCTGTCTATCAACACTATTTGATACTGAGATGGCAGCAGTGAATATAGAAAGTTTGCAAGATTTACTGAAAAGATATAGTGATATCTTCAAACCAAATGGACGACCAGTAAAAGAAGTAGAACATACTATTGATACTGGCAACCACAAACCTATAGCTGTACCACCATACAGGCTGACTCCAATGAAAACGGATCTCCTGAGGAAAGAAGTCACCAAGATGTTGAATGAAAACACCATAGAACCGTGTTCATCTCCATGGGCGGCACCTGTTGTCATGGTCCCCAAAAAGGATGGAGGTATTCGAGTTTGCATAGATTATAGGCAACTCAACGCTGTGACTACTCCCGATGTATATCCTTTGCCAAGGATCGATGACCTTTTGCATAATGCTAAGCCTGCTCCATATATGAGCACCATTGATCTTCGCTCCGGCTACTGGCAGATAAAAGTAAAAGAAGAAGATCAATGTAAAACAGCTTTCGTCACACCATTTGGAATGTACAAGTTCAAGAGGATGCCCTTCGGTTTGCGCAACGCACCAGCGACATTCCAGCGAATGATGGATCGATTTCGCATTAAACTCAGCCACATCAAGCTCTTGGTCTACCTCGACGACTTGATTATAATGTCACACACTCTACAAGATCATTTGAAAGACCTTCAAGACGTGTTCGATGAACTTCGAGAATTCAACCTGACAGCAAACAGGGATAAATGTAACTTTTGCTGCCAGAAAATAAAGTATCTGGGACATTATATTATACCAGAAGGACTGGAAATTGACCCAGAAAAAGTTAGCGCCATACTGAAGATAGGGCCCTCCAAGAAACCTAAAACATTTAATTTCTTTTGTTCAGATGTGCTCTTGGTACAGAAGATTTATACCTAACTTCGCTAAGACTGCCGAACCATTGACTAGGCTAATGAAAAAGAACACCTCATGGATATGGGAAGAAGAACAGCAGAAAGCTTTCGATAATTTGCGTACTCTGCTAACGACTTCCCCAATTCTCGTTCAAGCCGACGAGACGAAGCTCTATATAATAAAAACAGATGCAAGCAATTTTGCAATCGGAGCTGTTTTAGTGCAGGGGGAGGGTGAAAACGAACACCCTGTTGAATATGCAAGCCGCCTCCTGACACAAGCCGAGAAGAATTACTCGACGACAGAACGGGAAGCCTTAGCCATTGTATGGGCTGTAAATAAATTTAGAGGCTACATCGAGGGAGCTAAAATCACTATAATGACAGATCACCAGGCTCTTCGGTGGTTGATGTCACTGAAATCTCCAACGGGAAGATTAGCTCGATGGGCTTTACAACTCCAATCCTATGACCTTAGAATCAAATACATCAAAGGAAGAATAAATGTAGTAGCAGACTCTCTGTCACGTCCTAGCTGCTACCCAGACAACGAAGACAATTGTGGGATATGTACAGTTATGATAGATATGCCCCGCAAAGATAACAAAAAGATTCGTAGTGAGCAAATGAAGGATGATAGCATAGTTAAAATAGTACAGTGCCTAGAAAATGATGACGAAGAATCAGCAAGGTACTGGAGTAGAAAAGGTTATGTCATGTCTAACGGAATACTATATCGCTACCTTCCTGGTAATGACATGGAAAACGCACAAATGGTTGTCCCTAAGCATGAACAGACTTATGTTATCTCTGCTTATCATGATGAAGCAATTGCTGGCCACTATGGTATTGAAAAAACCATAGCACGCATTACTCAACGATATTACTGGCAAGGAATGAGAACGCACATAGAAGCATATATTCGAAATTGTATCGAGTGTCAAAGATACAAACCGTCGAATCAGAAACCATCTGGACTCCTGCAGACCACGAGTATGAATCAAAGATTTGAAATCGTAGCTTTTGATTTGTTCGGACCTTTACCCCGAACGCCTTTAGATTTCAATTGGGTATTTATTGTAGAAGATGTAGCGACACGATGGATCGAATTGTTTCCTCTCAAACAAGCAACGGCTGAAGAATGTGGAAAGGTTCTACTCAACGAAATAATCTTGAGATACGGGACACCACGTCGTTTCATTAGTGACAATGGTACACAATTCGTCAGCAGTGTACTGCAATAATTGACGTATTGCTTAGGAATCCATCATGGATTCATACCCGTTTACCATCTTGAAACTAATCCAGTGGAGAGAAAGAACAGAGATTTGAAAATTCAACTTGCGATACTGGTTCAGGATAACCACACAACTTGGGCTGATAAGCTGCCAAGCATCAGATTTGCTATGAACACTGCAAAGTCTTACACTACCGGATTTTCATCAGCATATCTAACTTTCGGTCGTGAGTTGAGAACTCCGGACGATGTTAATCGCGATCTAAGCGCCATAATTCAAAATGAGAAGTTTATCGAAGAAATCACTCCGCGCTTACTCACAATAGCTGATACGCTCCATAAAGCACGTGAGCTTCAAGAAATGAAGGAAGAGAATGAATGAAAATGACTTTTTGTTCATTCATTGTCACTCGAAAGAAAAGGATAGCAATCAGTCGCAACGTCATTCGAGGTCAAATTTTTGTGCTTCACTTTTATATACGGAATGCAATCTCCATTTGGGTATAAGCTTCTTGCCACGGTCCGGTCCCCGCTACAATATTCAATAACGGATTTCGCTGAATTCTCTATCCAGCATGAAGGGTACCATTTCACATGTTTGTGGGTTTTTCTGACGAAAACTGTAATATTGGCAAAAAATACGAATTCTCGATATACTGTAAAATCAAGTGTACAGATGAATAGAGAACCATCTGATCATGAATTTGGGGAAGGAAAGGTAGTATCTAGAAGGAATGTTTTGAAATAATTAATGCAGAAAAAAACTTCGTCCAGGCAAATTAGAAAAGCTCAAGCAAACAAATGCCATTAGGTCGTTGAAGAAATGCGTGAAAATAAATGTTTATTTTTTTTTTTAATTATGTCGTATTTATTAAGAGTGATAAAAAAAACGATTGAAAGAAAAATAAAGAATATTATAAGTAGTCTATTCGATTGGTAAAACTATATGGCCTACTTTTATGATTATTTGGGATATGATTATCTCTCTTTCTTTCTCTCTCTTCAATCTTAAGCAAATATGGTGTTGTTTTTCCCATTGGAAATTTGTATGCGCAACACCATGAATCCAATTTTGCCTAATGTCGTCATCTGTAGAGAATCTGCAATGAAGGCATTTTAATATGAAACACTAAGTTTATATCAAATGGCATCCTAGACCACAGCCCTCGCGCAGTGGCCGAGTGCTTTTTACCACTACACTACCGGGTAGGTATTTTAAAGTATAAGCCAATATATGTAACATGGCTAGTAAACTAAAATATACATTATTTATATTATCGATAAAATGTGCAGCACATCACTATCGGGGGGCACGGCAGTGCCCCCTCAAAGTCGAGCTAAAAAGCGGCACAGTCGTACCATCCTTTTCTCGAAGCAATTCAGACCATTTTCAACCCCCCATAACTTCGTTGTGGTTAAAGCAAGAAGCCTGAATTTTCAGTTACTAATTAGGCATTGTGTAAACACGGTATATTTAAAATTTCATTCAATTTGAACTAGTAGTTTAAGAATTATAACTTGTCAAACTTTCGTAATTTTGTCACTCACTGACTGACTGACCGATAATCAAAAGTCTAAGGCACTTCTAGCAGACATAGAACCTTCAAATTTAGAATATCATTAGTATTTAGTGTCTAAATTAAGGGAAAACTCAAATATTTCATAATTTCTGTCTAGTTTTCTAGATACACCAACTGCGTGAATAACCTTGTAGTCCCATATAAATGTATACGATTACAAAGTTACGTTTGCAGTTAATGATTCGTTGTACCCGTATATAATGGAATAATAGTTGTGGATAGGTATCTATACCGGGTATCTCAAGACTGCTACCGAAAACGAAGCCGGGTGGTAGTTTTAGTGGCTACAAACACAATGCAATTAAAAATTTCGCCTAGAAACGCGACAATTTTTTTTATGATTTTTTAAATATCGTCATTTTTGGGTGGTAAATCCATAGTTTTTGCTAAAATAATAATTTAAACTCTTTTATACCTTAGAGTATTTATAAATAAAAGGGTATATACTAATATTTTAGGAAAAAATGTATTTACCACCCAAATATGGCCATAGGAAAAAAATAAAAAAAAAAATTGTCGCTTTTTTTTTTGCAACATTTTCTGTTGCATTGTGTCTGAAGTCGCTTAAACTACCACCCGGCTTCGTTTTCGGTAGCAGTCTTGATATACCCTGTATATATATTATATATGAGGCATAACAGGAGGGGGGTATAGAGAGGGAAAGGGTGTATTCAGCCCATGAAACTGTACAACATTCCTCTAGAAAAACATGACGAAGATAAACTTGCAAATAAATAGACTAAATAGCTCGAAAATATCAATTACCATGAAAGAAAGGACACTAATAATCAAATCCGCTATATTTGTGATAAATTGATACCTACAAAAATAGGAAAAAACTATAAGACAGAGGCTTTGGGAAAAATCGTTATATATATTCTAGAAATAAAAAATACCGAAAAGGAAAAAAGTAGGACTCTACAAAAAGACGTGAGATCCCATCAAAAACATCCTGTAAAAAATTCCAAGTCTCGCATCTCAGTTTTTCTACCGCAAAAAGTTGTGAGATCCATGTAATACCAAGTCGATTAATTTATTTAGTCCTTGCTTAAGGGAAGTTCTGTATAAAGTTATTATCATATCAATATTAAAAATTCTTTACGTTTTAAATAAATAGATCGACTTGGCCAGTAGCATTATGTATGAATTGTACGATACATTATGTTTTCATGCGATGGCCAAGTCGATCTATTTATTTACAAAGTAAAGAATTTTAATATTGATATGATAATAACTTACGTAATAACTTTATACAGAACGTCCCTTAAGCAAGGACTAAATAAATTAATCGAGTTGGTATTACATGGATCTCACAACTTTTTGCGGTAGAAAAACTGAGCTGCGAGACTTGGATTTTTTTTACAGGATGTTTTTGATGGGATTTAATATGTCGTAACTAAATTGTGTCGGCGCTTTGGCCGTTAGTAACATTTGACATAACTGCACCTTTTAATTCGGTCGCGTAATCATACCCAACATAGCAATTTGTCATTTCATCAGTGAACATGAGCCGTCCTTAGCACATATTATTTGTCTCATTCTCTCCCATGTTGTTGGCCCATTGGAAAAAACAGGATAAGTATATGAGTATGTTTCAGACTCCTTCTATGCTTTAGTTATGAGCTGAGGGGGTGGCACTGGAATCTGTCATCTGGGTACGCAGGGCCACTTTTATGTGCCGGCCGCAGGGCCCACGATATAATATTCTTTGAGCCCTATGTATAATGTAAGTATATACCGCCATAATTATGAAAAGGGGCCATATGGGGAATGGACATTAATTGAATCATTTAGTTAGGACCTTTATATTTATTTATTTACACATTAACATATAATTACCTAATAATTACATAACGCAAACCTTGGTATTAAAAATTATAGTCTTGCTCCAGGTCCCACCGGCCACAACATGTGATGCAATGCTCTCCCAAAAACATGTAATGAATTTAGCGTTACAGTATGATGATTTTCATCAACCACCACATGGTAACCGTGCTTTGTTAAACCTTTTTGAATGGCAATCTTCTTCACCACTAACAGCAAGTGCCCTGCAATTATTTTGTTTATTTAATGCATAGGTCCAGGAAACGAGAAAACAGGTCACTTGAAATGATCACTGCCCCCATAATAATCCATAATGCTTGGATCATAGAGGTGTTGTCATCCCTTCAAAGTAGGAGGGGAACGGGAAGAGAAACCGGAAAAGGATGGAAAGGAGAGTGGTATTTGGCATCCGGCAATTTTCTGTGAGAATGATCAGTCATGACTCACAACAGCATGGCTCTATCAAATATAAAATCCACATATTCTTTGCTTTATAACAGACAGTTGCAGTTTGGAAATCTTTGGCCTAAGCCCTAAACCTTAGGCCCTAAGGTGTTGACGAAATATCTATTTAGCACAAATAATTCGAATAGACAGGTCCAACTTGAAGATGTTGCCGGAGGTCAATCCTCGAAACAGCTCGTTTGAGCAGGGTTCGCGAATTAAGATGACCCCGAACTATAGAGATGTGTATAAATCGACCGATCATATGTATTACTTTGTATCCACATATAACTTCTGCTTCATAAGAACCGTCATAGCGGGGACAAGAAGAAAATCAAATTGTCTGGTATTTAATTGGAGAGGAGCGTAGAGGAGGGAGGCAAGGCATCCATCGATTTGCCACCAGATCGACTGTTATATGCCCTCTAGTGGAATCAACTATCTCTTATCATAACTCCGCTAAGCTTAACTCAAAACAAGAAAGTACTTAAAATAATTTAATATTATTTAAAATATTGATCATAAATTAAGATTTAGGGATACAAATACTTGTAATTGTAAATATCTTGCGACGATTCTATGAATAAGGCCACCACATTTGCCTTCCACCTAATACTTGAACGTAAAATTGTTGAACTTTCTGACATGAATGTTCTCCTTCGTTCATGACCACGCGAAAGCCTTTTTTGGCCAGACCTCGATCTTTCACGACACGACGAGCTACGATCAGCAAATGTCCTGCATTCAAAATGCAACTTTATACTTATTATAACGAATAAAATATAATTAAGCTTTAATTGGTTATTTTAACTCATCCAGTGGCGTAACAATAGGGTGGCAAAGTGCGCAAAATGCCACGGGCCCCCGACCTAAGGGGCCCCCGCGTCCCGGCCCAGTAGGGCCTGGTCCGACAGGGTCTCAGGCCCGACGGGGCCCTCGATAGGACCTCGAGCTTAAGCTCGACAGTGTGTAAGCAGAGATGTAACACTTATAACGAAAGTAATAACAATAAATAATTGGCTACATTTTAAACATGACAACCATTTCATCATAATATTTGATTTAAATGTTTTGTTTTGGTTTTCATTATAGTATCCCCCTCAGTGATGCAATTAATAAAACGTTTCCTAAAATAAGTCAGTACTATCGGAACGAGAAAATTGATGAAAATCATGAAAATGCAAATGAACAAAGGCTGAGAAATGAACAAATGGATGGGTGAATATTCAGACTTAATACAACCAATTACGAGCAAAAATTAATTTAAACCGTATTAATAAGAGTGGAAAATATGAAATCTCCATACGTTACAGATACGTGTAATTAAAAAATGACGGTGTGAAACGATTTGTGATTGAGAAAGGTCACTTTAAGCCCAATGTGTTCGTAAGAGACAGTGACGATAAATAATAAAATAAATAAATATTATATTAAACAAATGCTCCTACGTTTCGCTGACGATAATATAGTCTGAATGGCAAAATTTCTGGGGGAGCTGCAACAATTGCTGGACGGCCTGGCTTCAGCCTCACAGCGAATATGTCTTAATATTTAGATAGCCATAGTCCTGTGAGACGATTTGTGGAAAAAAGCGTTCATCGCAAAGAGTCCCTCTTTTTCTAGAGAGTCGGCCAGCACCTTACAAAAGATTCATAAAAACGAAATTACAATGTTATTTTTTTTTACATTTACGAGGGGCCCCATATGATGAACTTTGCCACGGGCCCCCGACGGGGTAGTTACGCCACTGAACTCATCTGATATAACGAGGATCCGTTACCCACAAGGATAGAGGTTTAGCTGTTAATATGCTTTTAAACTTTTAGATATTAGAATAAATGCATAAAACGTTAGTTGGATAACTTATAAATCATAAAGAAAGGTTTCTCCACGTACGTACAGAAATCAATTTATATCATGAAAGAAAGTAATATAAAGGAAGGTTAATACAGTTGCCATCACTAAACTGACTGTGCGTACTAAGTATATCCACCTGCAGTTGATACCTCAATTTAAATAATGTTTGAAAATAGCATACAAAATCTGTCTTGTTGAATACGTACCGAGCAATTTCTCGTCTTCAACCGAAGCTTCCGATAGCCTGGATATCACCTTCTTTGGTACAACTAAAAAGTGTATAGGGGCTTGTAAGTCATCCTCTTCATTAAATGCTACACACTAGAAAGAAAATAAATTTTGTTTTAATACGTTACACATATTTAAACATTTTTAGATACATTTTAAAATCGGATAGCTATGTACTAAATATAGAAATATGAGTAGCTGAGAGGTTTTACACGTAATAAATATTTTATAATTTAACACAACATAAATAATACTTAAATGCAAAGTTGTATCAATATTCAAAAAACGCGCCACTTAAAAATATATTATTAGAAAAATGTAAGACGTATCATGCAACATAAAGAAATATTTATGTTATATAGTAGTTCTTTAGATGTTGTCATAACAAATAATATTTTATCAATATTTATATACAAATGAGCACGCGCAGAACGCCTAATTAACAATACTAGCAAACATAACGTGGCACTTACGTGTTCATCTTCATATAATAATGATTGTGGTGGTTTGCCTTTGAAGAAATCTGCAAAGTCTTGCGTTCTAACTTCTATAGTCATGGTAGCGTGTTGACTGTAGTAAAACTCGTCTGACAATCATTTGTTTTCCTCAAACATTGGAACTTGCATGACTCATGTGTGACACGCTAATATAAAATTTTATGCTATATAAAATTGGAACAGGTTTGTTTATTTATTGAATTACAGATTTATCTTTCGAAACTTAAATGATTCAGCTTTTATCACTTTGATGACATTTTTCATTTAACGGGTTCTATGAAAATACACTAGTATAATAATTAAACTAAGTAAAATTTGGTATTGAAAATATAACAGTTGAATTAATTATCTTAAAAAAAATAGCTAGGTACCTATAACATATAAGCTTCATCACGAAAGTATAAGATGAATTATCCCTACTACTTCGTCTAACTTATAAAATAAATTGTCTATGAAGAATATAATTTCAAGTCAATCCACGGAGTTTATTAGTATTTCCAGATAACATAGATAAAGCGCATGCAATATAATTATTATCATTGGATTATCAAATACTTGTCCTGTCATTCTGCCACCAAGAATGTTTTCACAACACGGATCCGTGTTTCAATAGTTTAAATTTTTTTTTACAGTTTTGAGTTTGCAACATTTTTATTTGTGACGTTTTAAGCGCGATGGCAACTCTTTTAACGGAATATGTTTTTTTTGCTGTGAAAGCATTTTGGCATAAAATCTTACCTTTTTTGTGAAGTTAATATTGTTCAAGCCTCAAGGCATTCGCTATAACTTTAATAATTTTAACGTTTTAAAGAAACCATTAGGTCATTACAGTTATGAAATTAAACAGCCCATAACAAAACCATTATTATATTAAACATTTCATTATGTATGCTATAGTACAACGCACATACTTGTATAAGGTAATATATACAAACAATGCATCACAGTCTTAAACGGCTTTTGTAAATTATTATAGATACGATATTCCACAGGAACGAATTCAGAGAACAGCCTTGGGACTTTGACCTACCTTGTCAAGGCTTTAATCGGTTAAATATAGAAATAACATTCAATATCACATCACCTTTACACCCAAATCAAATAACATAAGTCAAAACATTTAAAAAGTGGAATATTTAATATGTATTAAAGTAAATTGTATTTATGACGCGGAAGACGAATTTATATTCATTTTACTTAATACATTTCTGAATCCGTAATGGTTTTCACTGAAATTTACACCGAGTCCATACCTGAGAATTACACACATTTTCATCTCAATATTATGGTATCATAATAAAATTAGACAATATTATTTTTCCGCTATTCTCTTTGAACAAATTTTCTCGCTAAGTGTCGAGTCATTCGGCACAATCACATTTTAAAGAAAATATACTTGCATAATTTATACAATCAGATGACTGCCGACCATAATGTTTTGATATAAATTGTAAACATTTGGGTGGAGTTTTAAAAGAAATTAAAGTGCTGTCACAAAAAAATTAAACATGGCATGGTCCAAAAAACATATTTTTAGTATTTATTTTGGTATAATTTCCTAGTCATTTTTTTTAATCCATGATAGAATTTTCTCATAGATACTGGTCTATTTTAATGCATCCACATCGCAGTTACTTTATTTTTGGGCTACATTTGATAAAAAAATATGTTTTATTAGTATATGTTAGGTTATGTTGCCCTGTGGCAACACACGATAGCATTGTTACAGAATGTTGCTTCCCAAAAGGCAAATGCGGTGTGGATGCACCATTACAAATCACAATAATATTATATTTACGTTCCCAAAAAGATGTAATAAATAATAATAAAAAGAAAATAGTTTTCAGTATTCATAAAATTCTTATACACATGAAAAAGGTATCTGCGCCTAAACTCACCTAAATCTAATCCCCTTAAAATCGTCGAACAGTTCGCGAACTTGTATCTTTGAGAGACTGGCCATTTCATTTATACATCATACATCGTATTATATAATTTCTAAATAACTCATTTAAATATATTTACAATATATGGTTACATTAAATTAATAAGTAATTCGTATCGCGAATCATTATTTTAATAGGGAGAGCATCAGTCAGAAATAAAGGATAAGACTTGGGTAAAATGGATGTCTGAGCAACTCGTTTAGTGTGTTTCAATATCTGTATTCAATTTCTATTTTGTAATATAGTTTTTTTTTCGTCTCAGAATAAGTAAATAATCAATAAGAACCCAATGTACAGGCGAAGATATGCTTTATTCACGAGGGAATATTTAATAGAATTTCCGTGACTTCCATATTACTCAAATCATTGACAACCTTAGCATAGTTTAGGTTTAAAACAAAATAGCTGCAATGCATACATTAAGTCATGACAAAGTTACTACAAACATGAATGTAATTATTTCTCAGGTCAACAGTCACGCCAGACTGAATAAAATGAGTCAGGCTGAACCTGAAAAATACCACACATATGCTTGGGACATGGCGGGATTTATATCCTAGTGTTCAGTGATTATAATCCGGTGCTTTTTTTATTACAGTGAATGGCGAGATGGGCGTGTAATTCGCCTGATGGTAAGCGATACAACCGCTCATGGACAATAGCAAAACCAAACAACACCACGAATTGCCATCCTGAGACATACGAAATTGTCTCTATATGTTCTATGCAGGATAGAGTACATAACTCTTCGGGCGGATAAGTTTAAATATGCTTTGGTAATAAAAATTGGCAAATTCCATGGATCTAGTTTCTATACATAATTCCTTTTAAATAAAACACGTAAAATAAATTCGCTTCTGTAGTAGTGTTTCCTTGTATACATATGTATATTACTGCTGACCCAGTAAATTATTCAAGGCTATCGTATAACTACTTACTTCTAGATATAATTTTATGATCCCATTTATATCTGAGCAATCTATTATAATTTAGTGAGATTTTGAGGAAATATTTCCATTAAAAGGAAATCTTTCTGGCCCAGTTATTAAAAACTTGGCTTTGTTTTCAAAACTACATAAGTCACACATCTGTATAGTATAACGTATAATGAATATTGACCTTTATACACATACGAAATGTTTTATAATACAAAAGTTATATTGCACTAGCGTAATGAACTGTAGCCAATAAAAATAGTTTATTCAGAAGAGGTTTATGTCCGGCAGTGTGACGTATAAATATAAAACAAACATTACATAATTTGAATTTCCTAATATTTTGAACTACGTGGATTTCAACGTCGCCTTACACACCTCATTGAACTCAAAAGTACGCATCATTCCAAAGAAAAAAGTAAGTATTTACAAGAAGTCAAATCGACTGAAGTTTGGATCAGAGAAGCAGGGACCGAAAACGGTTCCGGAAATACCGGTATTTTTTGGTATCAACCGAAAAAAAAATACCAGTATTTTTAAAGGTAACCCCTATACGCCGATTTTATTAGATTCCTAGAATTTAACCGGTATCATACCGGTAACCGAAATAAGGATTATCTCTATGTTTCAAGCGTCGTCGGCAAAAGTCAAAGCGTCGATGCGCCGTGTGTCGACCAAACACGACCTCAAGGCCGTCGCCCCGGTTGGTGCATATTGTAACTTGCACTAATTCGACGCAAACGCGTTCTTTGCGATTTTTGAATTTTGAGACTCTTAATTGATATTTCGTTCAGTACGCACGTCACACGAGAGTGTTGAATTATTTGTTTGGTTTGGAATCGGATTACCTATATACTTTAAAAAAATAAGATAAGCCACGTCCCGAGCAAATGACCTTGAGCATTTATGTCTTTCTAATTCCTACTATACACGACGTCGTATTCGGTTGCGTCCGCCGACGTATAAAGGAGGTGATTTGTGCGTCTGTTATAGGTATTTAACGTCCACAGATGCGTCCGCCTCGAATCCGATTGTTGTCGGTTTTTGTGGCACGGATCAAAGGGTTTTGTTGCGAACGTCCGACTTCCACAAGTCTTCGCTTTTTTTACCATCGCACCACACTTTACCGCAGTAGAGTTCATTCGAGGGGGTTAACGTCACTCGCGTCCGTAGGCTTTGACCCTAGATTTCCTACACTTGACCCCTGGGTAGTGCCAAATGAGTGATACAGTTCGTGGTGGTAGGACTTAAGTGTCCGCCCGGGTAGCGACCATCGTCCACAAAGGCGTAAAGGCCGTCATAGTGATGGGCCGTCTCGAGATGGTGATGGAGGGCATTGAGGTTCGTATGGGGTCCGCGGATATTAGTTAACTCCATAGTGAACGCAGTGGTGGGGTTATGCACCGCTGAAGGACCTGCTCTGTTTAATTGCACTGTCATGGTTGAAAGGATGGGATTGGTGCAGAGGCAATGAAGGGCTTAAGTTAGGGAACTAAGAAGGTCGAATGGGCACCGGCACGAAAGGGTCGGCAGGAAGCGAATTGATCGAAGGAATTGATTGAAGGGCCCCCGTACCCTCCCGGGATGGGCCACCGAGACCCCACTTCCGGTCACCAACCGGCATGATGGACCCACCCAAGATTATGCGCGGCATGGTGAGGCAGCCTCTTGAGGTGGTTAGCCCCTGTACTATACCGCGGGCGGCCAGCGGTCAACCGTTTCTACGGGTCTCCCTGGCCGGCGGATCAACATTCCTCCTTTCGACAAACGACCGAAAATACCCACACGGTACAACCTCATACCTGGACTCAAGCCCCTCGAAAAAAACGGAAATCCATGAGCTGATCCCGGAACGCGATCCCCTTATGGAGATCACTATGACGGCCTTTACGCCTTTGTGGAGGGTGGTCGCTACCCGGGCGGACACTTAAGTCCTACCACCACGAACTGTATCACTCATTTGGCACTACCCAGGGGTCAAGTGTAGGGAATCTAGGGTCAAAGCCTACGGACGCGAGTGACGTTAACCCCCTCGAATGAACTCTACTACGGTAAAGTGTGGTGCGATGGTAAAAAAGCGAAGACTTGTGGACAGAAGTCGGACGTTCGCAACAAAACCCTTTGATCCGTGCCACAAAAACCGACAACAATCGGATTCGAGGCGGACGCATCTGTGGACGTTAAATACCTATAACAGACGCACAAATCACCTCCTTTATACGTCGGCGGACGCAACCGAATACGACGTCGTGTATAGTAGGCATTAGGCCCTGCGCAGACGACAGACTATCCGTGACGCACTTTTTAGTCTGTGAAAATAGAACCTATGCAATTATATGCAGTAACGCACACGACGCGCAAAAAGTCCAGCGCACAAAAATCCGTGTAATTCGGGCAGACCGCACGGCGCCGCGGCGCGCTGCTCCGCACAAAAAGTGTGTGAAAAAAATTGAACGTTTGCTTCAACGCGCGCTAACGCAGACGGCGCACTCTTTAGTCGGCAATCTGCATTTGCTAGGGGTGGGTGGACGTAACGCATGCGATCTATTATCATGACGCCAGAGGTCGATGTAACTATGTTAACTCAAGAAATACAAAACAGACCAACAATTTATGATACTTCTAAGGCAGAATATCATGATAAAAAAATAACCATGATTAATTAACCTAACCAAAATCATGATAAAATAAATAGCAACTCATCAAATGTAGGAACAGACATTTTATAAAATTTGAAAAAAATTGCCGTATGTTGTTTCAGAATTGAATGTTTAGTATGGAACTGTCCCTTCAGTAATCTTTCCGAAAGTATAGGATGTACCCAAAATTTCTATTTCTTCTTCTTTTTCTGTACTTCATGTACAAAATAATACTTCGCGATCTCTGCACGATTTCCATAGCGTCTACGTCCCTACAGCTCTGCCGACAAAATGATCGAAGATGTGCGTAGTGTGCGTTGAGTCTGTGAAAAATCCACGACTCACTTTTCGCGCCATGCAGACTTTTTGTGCGCCGCAGACTCGATCGCACAAAAAGTGTGCCGTCTGCGCAGGGCCTTAGAAAGACATAAATGCTCAAGGTCATTTGCTCGGGACGTGGCTTATCTTATTTTAATGTTTTATAATTTAAAAATAAAGGGTTTTTGTACTAAATAATATTATTTATGTGAATTCAGGTATCTATCTATTTATTTATTGAATTAAATATACTTGAAATATAAAAAGGTCTTTACTATACAGTACATTACACCAAATCCTTGCCTTTACTCATTTCCTTTTTTTTTCAACACTATTACATCGCAAGTAAAATAAACCGATTCCAGGGATATTGGGTAAACAACACGCCAAGTATATGTTTCACTTGGTTTGCAATATGGAAATGAGTAACTATTCTCCAATGCCGTCAAGGTCTTTTTTAGGTTATCGGTATTAAATCGGTTCCCGTATACAAGGGTAACCTTTATAATTTGCATTGGTTACCGTCATAACGGGTCCCCAAATCTTAAAGGTAACCGAAATTGGTCGATACCGGTACCGTTATGTGCAACCGGTTTCGATCCCTGCAGAGAAGGCGTTAGTGGATGATTACAGGGACCACCCGCGATCTTATAGATAAAGTTCTTAGGGAGACAAAAGCCCTTTGACTGTTGACACTCGCAATCCATTTCGCATTATACCCACATATAATTTCCTGCCGCCGCCCCTGGTCTTGAAATCCACGTGTCACAAACCGTATCCCCTCAACCGTCGGAACCGGAACACGGTTCCTTCGGATTTCAAGCAATAAGCAACCTAATGTCATTGAAATAGGGTCTATTATTAATACGGCTCATCGATTTCAAGCAAAAAAGCAACCTAACGTTATTGAAATAGGGGCTATTTTTGAATCAAGGTCAGTAGGCGGCGCTTACGACAGTCAAAGGGGTATATAACATAAGACTAGTGAGATGGCATTGGACGCGGCTAGCCCCACGCAGGGTCGTACTTGGTCCACGGGTAGTCGGGCGCGAGGTACACGCGCCGGCCGCGGATGAAGCACGTTATTATGCCGCGGTACGCTGTTCGAGGCACACCGCTCTGTACACAAATAACAAAATATTAGTATTGTACAAAAGTAAAGTGGGATATTAAAAAATCTTTTCTAGATTAAATTCCGTCAAAGTAATAAATATTTTATCATGAATGATGTGGTGGTTAAATTAGTTACTTATACGAAGCGGATTCGCTTGACCATATTTACCAGACACAATCAAAATTTTGTTCAAAATTTTTTTTTTGCTATAACACTTGTCTCAACATTTATTTTTCCTTCAGCTATTTTATAAAAATTGGTGCTATTTAGTTCATAATTTATATGTTACATCTTATCCCTTATTATTATTGGGGAATGGTCTATGTCCAGCAGTGGATTGCCACGGGCTGTTGATGATGATCCGTTATTATTAACAAATTTTCCCACCGTATCACAAAGTACCACATAATAAACTTTAAAAAATATTGTTATCTAATCTCATTTACCTCCCTATTTTTCTGAATTTTAAGTCACCACATGTACAACACAAACCCTGAAGTCATCCATGAGTCCCAGTTTCTTGGCGGCGCGCTGGTACGTCTTCGCGTTGGAGTACGCGACGCGCACGGCGCCCGCGCCGCCCGCCGCCACCTGCTCCGCGCTCTGCTCGGGCAGCGAGTACACCACCGACGTCAACGCGTCGTCGTACACCTCCTAGTGACAAGTCAGGACGAGTGTGACCATCATTCATGATTTTGACGGATAAAAATTCAAGTCGCCATGGCCGCAATGGGCGTCCATTAATCACGTGATCTTTTATTTAGTATTTTTAACACCCCCCTCCCCTTTCGTGATATGTGATGAGATTTAAGACTACTTCCTCCCTCATCCAATATCACGTGTATTTTTAGTACCAAACAAGAATCTAAAAAACATCGAATATTATCTTTAAAAACAGGTATAAAGTATAGGAGTAATCCTATTTTTGTCTGAAATTAAGGACCATGATAAAAATGTCTAAACAGAGAGGTTGCAGTTGTTTTTTATTTGGCATACAAGTATTGAATAAACGAATCGTGTAATCATACGAAAAACATGTGATGTAGCATTTTAATCAAAACTTTAATGTGCCGAAAAAAATACATGGCATATCTTACTAGACCCCTCCCCCATTGTAATATTTCGTGATTACTGTCAAACTGTTTGAAAGGGGGGAGGGGGCCCCCTTTCAAACGTCACGTGATTAAGTGACGGGCCCTTACCATGTATTATGTATTCAAATACATAAAAGTATATTTAAGTTTTAAAGACATTATGCATATCGTAATGTTTAGCTTTGTACATAAAACGGATCGATTCTTTTTTGTGGATGAAATGTGTATATTGCCTACCCTAAATTCTTAATTGTGTCCAAAACCCAATTTTCCCAAAATTTCATGTTTATCAACAAGTACTTAAGGCATGTTACGTACTGACCACCCCTAGATATCGCTGACTTGCAATTATGATATTTGCCAATATTCAAGTTAGCAACGGAAGGATCGCCGACGCAGCGGAACGTGTATCGACCACGAGCCGCCGATTCAGCGCCTCGTGCCCCGCACCGATGTCATCGGAAGCGGACACCAAAGCCTTCGCCCCTCAGGCCACCGGCACTTCTAGGTCTCGCATCGACCAGTAGACATCTAGATTAATTAGTTATAATTTTGTAATTTTATATTTTAAATAAAATAATTATATTTTAAAATTGCATTTTTTTTGCAACCTCGGGTCGCGCTCGACATAATTGGGGTGAAAACAGAACAAACAAACAAACAAATAAACATGCACTCATTGTCGTACCTTGAGCAAATATGTGAGGTTGAGTTTAGTGAACTCTACAAACTCCATGTTGAGCTGTATGTTGCGCAGATGCATGTCGAAGAACAGCCCTTTGCTCACTCCCACCTGAATTCAATGTAACAAATCATGTTGTAACAATAACATAAACAATAATTTTTTAATCAGATTGTTATTAGTTTAAGAAATGTTGATTACCTTTCCGAACGAATATGTTCTGGATATTTCCGGCCGAATGCAAGCCTTCCCTTGCGTGTTCTCCGGGTTTCTCAGCCAGTCGTCGAAGAACCTGGATATAACAATTTACATGCAATAACTCTCGGGAATTATACCCATAAATAATATCAATTTAAACACACTATAAAAATAGATATTGACACAAGTGGATACATAAAATTCAAAGTGAAAAATAAGATCATGTCCCGAGTAATCTCAAAGCTTGGTCATCCTCGGCTACGAACATCTATTAGCAAAACCCTTGAAAACAATAACCTATAATATAATAGACAGGGTATATCAAGACTGCAATCGAAAACGAAGCCGGGTGGTAATTTTAGCGACTGCAGACACAATACGAATAAAAATTACGCAAAATGACTCGTTTTTTTTTTGATGTTATAAATATCATGGTGTTTGGGTAGTACATCCAGTGTTTTTTTTTAATATTAATTTCAAGCGTTGCGTATCATAGCGTCATTTAAAATAAAAGGCTGCACATTATTTTAGGAAAAAACATGTATTACCAACAAAATACGACAACAGGACAAAGAAATGCAAAAAAAATAGTCGCTTTTTTTGCATAAGTTTTAATTTCATTCTGTCTGAAGTCATTAAAACTACCACTCGGCTTTGTTTTCGGTAGATTATTGTATACTCACGCTTTAGGCCACTTAGGTTCCAGGTCTAGCCAGGTCTCCTGCCTGAGCAGCCAGCCGAGGCCGGGGAAGAAGTCCGTTCTGTGCAACAATTCCGGTCGAGACATATCTATCACCTCCTTTTTGCCGTTGTCGTTCCATGCCGATATACACCTGGAATGCGAAACATAGTATATGACAACAAATACAGATACACAACACTTTATTGAACACCACAACTTAGAGAAAAAAAGACATAGAGCGACCTTACAAATAAGTGAACAATTGGCGGTCTTATCGCTATGAGTGATCTCTTCCAGACAATCAAAAATCTTAGATTCAACATGCACTTTAAAGGATTTATACTAGCGCGCCTTCAAATTTGCCGCAAAGTTCCTCAAAGAAGCGTGTTTGAAGTGAAATTTCTACCAGGTAACCTTTGTGTTTACAGTAGTTATTATTGGAACATTCGGTGTGCTATGCTACATAAAAACGATACATTAAAATAATTTTGTATGATAAATAAACAGTAGTGCATAAACAAACAATAAAGTTATCAAAAAAGCATAAAAACATGCTTATATTATGGGAGAAGAAATCCTTGACAGTGCTTCAGTCACTGTTAGAAATGTTACAGGCAATAGCGCATCAATAAATGAAAATAATTACATTTAACAAATAAACTTATGAATAAAGATGAAAGACTCAACTAACGATATCCAAAATAATTTACAGTATTGGACACAAAATAGTTTCAATCAATTAAAATAAAAATGTTTTACCATAAACTAGGATCCTTGTGTAAAAGTGGGTAGGTTCCGAGGAAGTATTCAAAGAAGTCGGGTGATATGTCGAGGTCATCTGCAATAAACAAACATCATATTAGTAAATTCGATACGCTTTTCATCCATCCATCCATCAGCCAAAGGAAGTCCACTGCTGAACATAGGCCTCCCCCAATGATTTCCACAGAGACCTGTTGGAGGCAGCCTGCATCCAGCGATGTCCCGCGACCTTTACCAGGTCGTCGGACCATCTTGTGGGTGGACGTCCTACGCTGCGCTTTCCGCTACGTGGCCTCCATTCGAGCACTTTCCGACCCCATCGGTCATCAGATCTCCGCGCTATGTGCCCTGCCCATTGCCACTTCAACTTGCTAATCCGGTGGGCTATGTCGGTTATTTTAGTTCTCCTACGGATCTCCTCATTTCTGATTCGATCTCGTAGGGAAACCCCGAGCATAGCCCTCTCCATAGCTCGTTGAGTGACTTTAAGCTTCCTAATAAGGCCCATAGTGAGAGACCACGTCTCGGCGCCGTAAGTCATCACTGGCAACACACAACTATCGAAGATTCGATTTAAGGCACTGAGGTATTTTGGACGAGAAGACGTCGCGTAGTTTCCCGAACGCTGCCCAACCGAGTTGGATTCGACGATTGACCTCTCTCTCGAAGTTGGACCTGCCTAACCGGACCACTTGTCCTAAATAGACATATTCATCAACAACTTCAAGAGTCGAGCCCCCAACACCGATGGGGGTGGGCACAACATGGACATTCGACATGATCTTCGTTTTGTCCATGTTCATTTTAAGACCCACCTGTTGGGAGACTCGATTGAGGCCTTCGAGCATAGTGCTAAGGTCTTCCAGCGATTCTGCCAAGACAACAATATCGTCGGCAAACCGAAGATGAGTAATATACTCGCCGTTGATGTTGATGCCGAATCCTTTACACTGCAAGAGCTTGAAGGCATTTTCCAGCGCGGCAGTGAACAGTTTCGGAGATATGACATCTCCCTGTCTCACGCCTCTCTGTAGTGGAATAGCCTTCGTACTCTGATCTTGTACTCGGACCGACATGGTGGCGTTGTTGTATATACACTTCAACACTTGTTGATGTACCGATAGTCGATATGGCACCGCTGGAGAGACTGTAGCACAGCCCAAGTCTCGATCGAATCAAAGGCTTTCTCATAGTCCACAAACTCTAAACAAAGCGGCAAGTTATATTCCTCGGTTTTTTGTATAACTTGCCAACGCGTGGATATGGTCTATGGTACTAAAGCCTTTTCGGAAACCGGCTTGTTCGGGAGGCTGGAAGTCATCAAACCTGCGTTCGAGACGATTTGTGATGACCCTCGAAACCAACTTATAGACATGGCTCAGAAGCGAGATGGGCCTGTAGTTCTTCAGCAAAGTGTTATCACCTTTTTTGAAGAACAAGACCACTACGCTCCTGCTCCATGCCTCCGGCGTTGAGCCCTCGAGGACAGAATTGAAGAGCCTCTGAAGGACCGTCAGTATTGGCGTTCCGCCCGCTTTCAGAAGCTCTGAAGTGATTCCCTCCTCGCCCGGCGCCTTGTTGTTTTTACGTTGCTTCAGGGCCATCTCAATCTCACACAGGCTGATGTCCGGGATATCATCGCTAAAGTGTCGGATCAACTCGGCTCTCGGGTCTTCGGCCGAGCTAACAGCAGGTTGGGCAACCGAGGTATAAAGCTGCCCGTAGAACCTCTCGATCTCCCTTAATACCTCTGCCCTCGTCGATACCACGCGGCCGTCGTCCGTCTTCAGCCTAGACAACTGGCTTTGCCCAATAGATAAGTCTCTTGCAAACACTTTGGAGCCTCCGTTCCGCCCAATTGTCTCATTAATGCTTACAGTATTGTGAGCACGGACATCGTGTCGCAAGGACTTCCAGATCTGTCTATTAAGCCGCCGATATGCTTCGGCGTCGTCGGAAGACTGCAGCGTTAAAGATCGACGTTCGGCCATGAGGTCAAGAGTGTGGATCGAGAGTTTTTGTGGTCTATCTTTACGGCGAGGTCTAAAATACTTAAATCCCACCGTATGGACTGCTTCTACCAAACCGCTGTTTAGCTCGTCCACTGCAACGTTTTCTTCTAGATATCAAAGCGATTTGTAAGCTCGAGTTGAAAGCTCTCGGGGTTTTGGATATGTGCACGAGTAGGTCGGAACGTAGATTTCATCAAGCGACGCCTTTCCGATTGGACATTGACATTCAGTGTGCCCCTAACCATTCGGTGATCACTGCCGGTTTTCACCCTGTTGATCACAGAGACATCTCTGAATATCCGTCTATTCGTCGTCAAGATGAAATCTATCTCGTTTCTCGTAGAGCCGTCAGGACTCAGCCAGGTCCATTTCCTGTGAGGCGGCTTCTGGAAAAAAGAGTTCATCGCAAAGAATCCCTCTTGCTCCAGAAAGTCGGCCAGCCTCTGACCCCTGGGGTTCCGTTGCCCATGTCCAAATTGCGCCACTTCAACTCTGCATCGCTTCTCTTGCCCAACTTTGCGTTGAAGTCCCCCATAACAACATTGAAGTAGGTTATGGAAGTATGTATGGCCCGACTTATGTCCTCATACATCTCCTCTACTTCTTCATCTGAGTGTGTCGAGGTCGGCGCGTATACCTGTATGACCTTCAACGAATATCTTTTTGATATTCTTAGTATAAGGTATACTACCCTGCTCGACACACTTTCGATGGATACGATGTTGTTGATGAGAGACCTGTAGACGAGAAATCCGACACCTCCTCGGGACTGTTGGTCGTCCCCCCCGGTAGAAAAGCAGGTTACCAGACTTTAGGGTTATCGTATCCTCCCCGATTCTTCGGACTTCCGATAACCCCAGAATGTCCCAGTGTAACCTGCTCAATTCTTCTTCCAGTTCGACAATCTTCTCGTCTGTCCTCAATGTGCGTATGTCGATACGCTTTTGCTTCTTTTTAATCCACATGAAGTGCACTAGTGAACATAGGCCTTTCCCAAAAACATTCATAGCAACCTGTTCGAACGAGCCTCCAAAAGTATGCTTTAACTTTGCGTTTCCTTCACTGAGTGAAAGAAAGAAAGAAAAAAGAAAATTATTTATTTGTAACAAGTAGCAGTAACAAAATCAAAATATTTTAGTATAGTGAGGCTGCGGGATTCGCAAAGCCACTTTCCTTCTTTCGTCCTATTCTCCTTCCTTTTTGTTATTGCGTTGAATGACGAGGCGAGCATGCCGTTTGTCTGTTGCTAAGCAATACGATGGCTTTCGGACAATAGTAATACCAAACAATAACTAGTCAGGTCATAAATTCATCATAAACGCTCAATTGGTCCGCTACCTGGAAGATCACTCGTTGATCAGTGACCGACAATACGGATTCCGTCATAATCGATCGACGGGTGATCTTCTAGCGTTTGTCCTGCATCGCTGGGGTGAGGCGATTGACCGGCGTGGCGAGGCTCTTGCTGTGAGCCTCGACATTGCCAAGGCGTTTGATAGGGTCTGGCACCGTGGTCTTCTGTCCAAGCTTCCGGCATACGGTCTACCCGGCAACCTGTGTTCGTGGATTTTCCGGCATTCTGCATGGGCGTAGAATACGTGTAGTCGTTGACGGACACGCTTCGGCGCTCATGTCGGTAAATGCCGGAGTTCCTCAGGGCTCGGTGCTGTCGCCCACCTTGTTTATTCTGCATATCAATGACATGTTGTCGCTTGGCAACATTCATTGCTATGCAGATGACAGCACGGTTCATGGGCGATACCACTGCGGGTCTCCAGATTGCCGAATCGAACCTGTGAAGGGACGCGAAGATCTTGTCATTGAGCTCAACCGGACGTTGGATCTCATTTTTACATGGGGTTCCAGGAATATGGTTGAGTTTCAATGCCAAGAAAACCCAGGTGTGTGCGTTCACGTGCAAAAAATCCCCGTTCTCTCCCCTCCTCATTCTTCAGGGTGCTCCCCTCTCAATGCGGAATGGCCTATGTATCCTTGGTGTGGATATCCACTGTGATCTCAATCCAAGGAATCACATCGAGGGCGTAATAACTGCCACATCACGCAGGGTTGGAGTCCTGAACAGGGTGCGTCGGTTTTTCACGCCCGGTCAGCTTTGTCATTTATATAAAGCGCAGGTCCGGCCGGGTATGGAGTACTGCTCGCACCTCTGGGATGGATCCGCCCAGTACCTGCTCGATGCCTTGGACGGATTGCAGCGGCGGGCCATCCGCATTGTGAATGATGCAGACGTTACGAGCAACTTAGAGTCGCTACAACTCCGATGATCCGATCTCCGATAATAATAATAATAATAATAATTTATTTAGACAAAAATAAAAATATTACATGACAAACTTAAAATACAAGGAGCTTACATCAATTTTAGGTAAAAGTACAAAAAATATTTTGTCGGTGATCTCCACACTAGGTTCGAGACCTGAATTGTGAAGATCGATATCATTTAAGAGTTAATTAAAATAAAGTACTAATGGTTTGATGAGTGACTGTCCATGATTTCACTGGAATGTTTATAGAAGATAACAAAAAAATAATTAAAGGGAAATGAAAGTATACAAATAAGCGAGAGTGTGTCTGTGTTTTTGTCTTTGTGTAAGTTAGAGGTTACCTATGTGTGTTAAGAATTTATTTTTAGCATGTCTTCAATTTGTTGGTAGTCCAATGATTGTAACCAGGGTTGTATCTTTAATTTAACTTCACGGGTACTAAGGTTTTTATTTAATTTACATGATTTTATGGCACTGTTGTATACGTGGGGATGAAGAAATTTACCAAATCGCTTCGCAAACGAAGTTAACGTGCGAGGTTTATTAAGATAATTTGTTCTTGAACCTGGTTCCTTGTGTTCGTACAAAGTGTAGAATCGGTGTACATGTAATATCGCTGTAAATATAAAAAGTTTCCGGACACTAAGCAAGTCAGATTCTTTATATAGTTGATGTGTGTTAAACCTGTAGGGCTTTTGACATAACCTTTATAACGGATCTTTGTGCGCGTTCTAAGAGAATTATTCTGGTAATGTTTGAGCACCCATATTGAGATACAGTAAGTTGAAACAGATTGGCAAATAGCCGTGTATATTCTTTTAACATAATTTGCTAGCCACATCTCTAGTTGAATAAATATATGTATCATTTACGAACTCTCTCCGTGGTTTTGAAATGTGGTAGCCAAAATTAGTTTTTCATCGAGAATAATACCTAAATATTTTACATAATCTGATCTTCAATATAATTACAGTGGCAGGTATTAGGGTTTCTACAATTATGAATTCTGATAACAGGTGGACATCTAGCTTGGTTCTGTGTGTTTTATGAAAGCATAGGAATTTTGTTTTTGTAATGTTAAGTGTTAAAAGATTATTGTCTAGCCAGTTAGCAATCTTTGCCAAACCTTCTTCGGTATTCTTGTACGCTTCTTCCCAATTTCTGCCTTTGAAGATAATAGCTGTGTCGTCTGCGTAACATATAGTTCTAGCATTTGAAAGAGTTTGGATCGAAATGTCGTTGATGTACAAAAGGAATAGCGTAGGGCCCAGAATGCTGCCTTGAGGAACGCCAAAATTAATAGATTGGCAAGTACTTTTTCTTTCGTTAACATTGACGTATTGGGATCTTCCTGATAGATAACTGGTGAACCATTTTAATGCTAAGCCTCTGACACCGACCAGTTCCAACTTTTTAAAAGAATTGGAATAGAGACTGTGTCAAAGGCCTTTGCTAGATCTAAAACACACCTATGCATGGCTGCCTATAGTCAAGCTGAGCCACAATGTCATCAACCACCGTCTTTATAGCCTGTTCCGTTGATTTTCCTTTTCTGAACCCGAATTGATGATCCGTCAGAATTTTATTCCTTTCCAAGTAGTTAATGAGCCTCTTGTTGACAATCTTTTCTAAGATTTTGGATAAAGCGCTCAGGAGTGAAATGGGTCTGTAGTTATTAAGTGTGTTTTTCTCTCCACCTTTGTAAATTGGAGTAACTTTAGCTATCTTCCAGCTATCTGGAAATGTGCCTTCAGAAATACTAAGATTAATGATATGGGTCAGAGGCTTCGTAATGTGAAATTTAATGAGTTTTATAAGACGGTTTGTTATTTTATCATCTCCTGCGCGCTATTTATTTTGATGTCAGAAATTGTACTAAGTATCTCGTTTCATCAGTTGGGTGCAAAAATAGAGAACTGGCTGGTGTATTTGGCAAGTAAACTTTTGAAGCTAACGTACTTTGTGTCTCTCCAATTTTCCTCAGGACATTGTTGGCTAGATCTTGACCAATCGTGGTGAAGTATTGGTTTACAGCGGTCCAGGATTTTCTCCTCATTGCGGTTTGTCAACAACTCAAAGCTTGACTTATCAGCTACTTTGGTATGCGTTATTTCTCTTATTGAGTTCCAAAGTTGCCTAGGGTTACATTCATTTTCTAATAGTTTTCTTTCATAGTATTGTCTTTTTACCCTTTTAATTAGTTCGAAGTAGAAATTCCTATATCTTTTGTATATTGTTTGCGCAGTTGTATTTTTCGGGCTTATCTTTGCTTTAATGTGTAATTTATCGCAATGTTTGGAGCATCTCAAAAGACCAGGGGTCATCCAATGTTTTAGTGTTAGAAACTTATTCTTCGTTTTTATAGTTTTCGTGTGTTTTTCAAGTACATCAGATATCGCCGAAGTAAATTTTGCAATACAAAGGACGATATCCGTTATACTGGTCACGAATGTCCAGTCTATGGAAGCTATTTCCTTTTCTGTAGCTATGTAGTCGACTTTAACATATTTTTTGTTAGTATGTTGTGGTTTTTTTATTTTAGCTTTAATGCTTGATATTACTAAATCGTGGTCTGTTATGTCTGGATTGTAGATAACTGAGTGGACACAGAAAGTACTAGTAAGAAAGACGTGGTCTAGGCATGAATCATTTCTAGTAGGTGTGGTGAAAGCTGGTTTGAGTCCATGCTCCGCTAATAAACAGAGATACTTCGATGATGTTGAGTCGGGTTTGTAAAATGATTAGGGATATTTACACAAAGACAGTTGCAGTCTTCTATATCTGGCTCCGAGATGTTGGGGCTCCAGATATTTTTGACATAGGCAACTACCCCTCTGATTGGTTTATGTGTTCTTTTCGTACCATAGTGCCTGTACCCTTCGATATTTGCGATAATTGAAGCATCGTTCAACCACACTCTGTCAGAATAATAACATCAATATCTTGCTGTAATCGATGAAAACATACAAGGAATTGATCGAGGTTGTGCTGTAAACTTCTGATGTTATATGTTAGGACCGTTAGATCTCCGCAATCTGATAGATGATTAGAAACATCTCCTCTGTGTGAATATACACGATGCAATTATCCTCGAGAGAGTCTAAGTCTTTCGTAATTATAAAATTAGCCATTAGTATGTATGAGTGAGGAGTAGATATAAGAGTAAATGTGATTTGTGTGCGGGGATATTGAGAAATGTGTTATTGCTGCGTGTGGCTTTGATCTAAAGTGTAAGTTAGCGGTATTCATTAGATGTGGGTTAGTCCCGAGTAATTTGTATACAGAAATCCTTATATAGCAACTAGATTCCGCTGAAAAACAAACGTATGAATTGTTTAGTTATCTTTGTATACAATTTGACGATAGAAATTGAGCTCCGAAGCGGGTGTGGAAAAAACCTTACATAATTATACAGGGAGCGCAAAAAATGGCGCACTTGCTCAGTCGGGTACAAGGGCATAATATTAATATCGTAATAAAAAAAATAATATTTGGAAAATACCTATCCGTTTTGAAGTTATGACCGGTATCGTTACCGTACCGTAAAGTTTTTTCGCATAAAACCAGTTGGAATAGATGAAGAACAAAATTTAAACACATACGTATTTTTTCGTTTCGTCATTAATTGAACGGTTAACGAAATATACCACGAAACCATTTTTAACAGCATCAAAACTTTCTTAGACATCGCTTTAACCGTTGTTTACACATGGGTAAGGTCATGAACCTCTTAGCTGTATAATTTATCCTTCTCTAACTTCAAAAAAGGATATTTTTTGTTTCATTTCAAATAAATCAATCAGTTTAAACAGGGACGTACTCAGATTTAAGCGTCAATAAATTAACAACATAATAACTTTAGGTGCAGTTGCATCGTGTATGGATTGACTATTATTTTGTTTGTCATTTATTTTCCTTAGTGTCACAAATCCACACTGAAGACACCAAAAATCACCATTGGTCATCGCTTAAATCATGTAAGATTGCGAATTTAGTTCTAATAGAAAAGTTTTCGTAATACCTACATAACATTTAAATTATCTAAATTATTAATATTCATTGTAAAAATAATTTGATGACACTGATTAATAAAAAATAATATTTTTAAATTGAATCGGCCAATTCGGCCTATTAGTCAAAGGAAGCCGCCGGTCATAGTGTACTTCGTCGGATCCAACGCGGCTCGATTATTCTTCCTTGAGGTTGCCGCCGCCCTTTGTGAGCGCGAGCCGAAAGGCGGCAATGTCTTTGTCGGTAACTTTTAGCATTTTGCAAAAGAAGACCGACATCTTGAGGTGTGTTCACACTACACACTTGATATAACTTAATTTGATTAAGTACCTATTCCGATATAAAGTTACGTTAAAAAAAAGATCTTATTGGACTGATAGAATGGTCCTTACTTGCTCAAGAGCTTATAATATTATTAAATATGTCATCAACCGATCCAGTCAGTTACAAATTGCCTATTTAATTTTGCTTATATTGTATTTAACATTACTTTAATGTGTTTTGAAAATAATGTTACTTTAAGTAATAAAATTTCTTCTAAATTCTTATACCTAGAGAAATGTCGTCTACCATTACAGCATAGAATTTACATATGAGACTTCTGTGAGATAAAATTAGTGAAATCAATAAACACTAACCACTAATTTACTGCACTGGAGACCCCGTGCCCTGCGTGGCACGTATATGAGCTGATACAGTACTAATACTAATTGTTCACTTGAATTATTATGAACTCAAAAGGAAAGCTTTGTTATCTAATGTGAACAGGCCTTATCTTTCAAAAATCAAAATAATAATTTATTTTTTATTATATTAGTTGGATTCGGATTGCGATCGCGTGTGCATGTATTAGTCGTGTGCATATTATTGTAAATTCGTTTTCAGTTATTTTGAGTAAATTTTATTAATTTCACTATGCTTTGAACATTACCCAATTTGATAGCTTTTGATGTAACTTGTGTTATGTGAAATTGTAAAAGAAAAAGTGATTTGTCTACCAACTGTAAAGTGTTTTCGTGCGGGTTTTTGCGGTTCCTGCGCTTCCATCCTTGCCTAATCAAGGCCATTACGGTTTACATTACAAGGTCAGTTACTATTTTAGTGGTCATTAATGACAACTACCACCCCATATGAGTCACCGACGGCCTCCGTGGAACAGTTGGTAAGAACTGCCTCTGAAATGAGAGACCGC